>JABMBT010001665.1:0-10276 GCA_018906895.1 Odontocolon sp. PSUC_FEM 10030002
AGAGTGTGTTAAAAATTTTTTTTTGTTTTTGTGTGAAAAAGTGAAAATCGAAAAAGAAAAAAATCGTAGAAAAAAAATGAGTGTTAGAATAGAGTTGATAATTATATTGAAAAATAATACCAATGCATACAACGCGATCGAAGGGTAAAGTCGATAAATCAGTGTTAAGTGAATATCCAGCAACGAGAAAAGCTAATCAAGATAGAAAACAAACAGAATTAACAAAAGATAGTGGAGTAGAATCAGGAATCGGTGAACCAAGTAATTTAGAATTGACAGAAACCGGAAATAAGGAAGAAACTGAAACTTTGACCTCGAGAAAAGAAGTAGATGAAAGTGAGACTTTGGAAAAAATAAATGAGGGATTAGAATTAGAAGATTTGGAACAAGAAAACGAACAATTAATAGAATCTCCGGAAATATTTAAAACAGCTAAAAAGAATTTTCACGCGAGTATCGAGTTTTCATCCCCCGATTTGAAAAATACAGTGGGATTTACATCGAGAATTCCAAAGGTTAAGTTTCACGAAGGTTTAGAGGAATTAGATGAGGAGTTAGCCAAGGTACTTACGCCGACGGGTAGTGAGAATTCTTCTGAAGCCGATACAAGCGAGCATTCACGAAGCGGAATAGGAAAACGGTTGAGTACAAAATCAAGACCAATAATAAAAGCCTATCGATTAACTAGACCGCGAAGTCTCAATTTTCATTTGGATCAAGTGAGAAATAATAGAAAAATGCCTAACGATAATGGAAACGGTGTAAATAACGAAGGTAGAGGAAATTTGTCAGGAGCTATGAAAGAGGCATTGCGTTTACTTCCGGAATTTAATGGAGAGCGTGAGTCATTAGGGCGATATATCTCTGGATTGCAAGAAGGATTGGAAATAGTTGGGCCAGATCTTGAATTAGCTTTATTGAGACAAGCAAAAGTAAAATTAACAGGTCCAGTATGGGAAGTCGTTACGAGAAATACGTTCAACAGTATCGCAGAATATGTGGATTATCTTAGATCTACTTATGATCCTCCGAGGGATTTATTTCAGTTATATGGAGAATTAGGTAGCAGTGTTCAGAGAAAATCGGAAAAGGTCAGTGAATTTGCACATAGGATTCAGGAAAAAGCAGATAAGATTTTGGAATCCATGCTTTATAAAAATAACACGTTAACTGCAGATGATAAAATTAAAGTAGCGGAAATGGCCAAAAGTTGTTTTCTGAGAGGATTAAGAACTGAAATTCGTCAGGAGGTTGGTGAACAAGCTAATCTCAAGGATGCGATTAAAAAAGCAAAAACTGTAGCGAATAATCTCGAAGATTTGGAATTATTGAGGGAAAGAGATAGTGACGGTCCAAAATATATTGATAAAAGGGATAAAAAAACAAAAATAAATGTGATTCAACCAGAAACTAAAATAATAAATCAGAATTCAAGTGGAAATGTGACAGCAGCTCCGATTATTTGCCAGAATTGTGGAAAAAAGGGACATAGTATTGAAAACTGTTGGGCAAAACTAAAAATCAAAGAACAGGTAGTTAAAATCATATGTCAGCTTTGTAATAAAGAAGGGCATACAGCAGATAAATGTTTCGCTAGGCAAGCAACGGGAATAGCTCAAGGATTGACTATTTGCCAGCTGTGCGGTAAGAGAGGGCATACTAGCGATAGATGTTATTCGATGCCGTGTAAAATCTGTGGTAGAACAGGTCACTTGGCGGAGAATTGTTTTCGGGCCCAGCGACCGGGTAGTGCACCGGCGTTCGGTCAGGGACAGTCACCGCAGGGGTACCAGGCGGGAAATAATAAACAGAACCAGGCACCGTCGGTTCAATGTCAAGCATGTCATAAATGGGGACACACAGCAGCGGTCTGTCGTTCACGTTTTCAAGGAGTTCAGGGTCCTTTACAAGTTTTTAACCCTCAGTTTAGGCCAAATGGGCCAGTAGGAATGACTTATTCTCAAGCGGTAAATACTGGAAATAATTACCAACCCGATCAAAGAGGGCCTATGGTTTGTTACTATTGTAAACTAGAGGGACATAAGATGAGCGAATGCCAGCTACGCGAAAGTGATATGAGGCAGGCTGAGATGCAGGGAAACGGCAATGGCCTGCAGGTAGCGGGTGCCCTGTCAGATGCCAAGGGAAATATCCACCCGACAATGCCAGTTACTGGGCAATAAGGAGGATTCTTGAAGCCGAAATAGTAGAAATGAACACGGTACAACCAGGAAAAGATATTATAGCCCCAACAATACAATTGGAAGGTGGAGAATTGTCAGAGATAATTACTTTGATGTTAGACACCGGAGCTAGTAAGAATATCATAAAACGGAAATGTGTAGATTCAAGAACGGAAATAAATAGTGAAGTGATTCTTAAACTGAGTGGAATAACGAAAGAACTGGTATATACTTTGGGATATTTTGTTGTTAAGGTGTTGGGAAGCCCTACAATATTTCACATAGTGGAAGACAATTTTCCCATTAGCCAAGACGGTATTTTATCATCAGAGTATTTTCGGGACAATTTGGCCAGTATAGATTATGAGAAAGGTTGCGTGACAATTCGAGATGAAAAGATTCCTTTTTATACGAGAGAGAGTATGATGTTTCCTCCCAATACAACGAAACAATTTTACGTAAGGATAAAAAACGATGAATTGAAGGAGGGATATCTGCCATCTTTATATGTAGGAGAGGGAATAGAAATTCAGAGCGGATTTGTTAAAAATGAAAATGGCAAGGCATATATAAATGTTACGAATCATCGAGATCATTTAGTGGGGATAGAGATACCCATTGTGGAATTAAAATCAATTCCAGTGCCAATTCTGAAAAAGAGCACAGAAATAGAGATATCAGAAAATAAGAAAGAAGAGGAAATATTGACAATAGATCGTGAAGAAGAAATAGTAGAAAAAGAAGAAAATTTGGAAGAAATAGAAATTAGTGAATCAGAGTCGAATTTTAAGAAAGAAATAGTTGCTTTTGAAGAGGGAAAAGAGAGTTTAGTTTCAGTCTTTGATCGAGAAATAAACGTTGCTGAGAATGAGGAAAAGCCCGCAGAGGATAAGCCCATCGAGCAGACAAAATTGGGTGATCAAGAGATGAAATCTTTACCCGTTCCCCGTATAAAGAAAAAGTTGGATAAAATTGTTAAAGGAAAAATAAAAAGAAATAAAGAAGATTTTGGAAAAAGGTTGGAAAAAATAGTAAATGGGAAAATTAAAGAAAATAGAGGATATATTGAAGCAGAATGGGATAAAATGGTCAAAGAAAATTGTAAAGAATGTACTGTAGAAACGTTGGAAAATATAGTAAAAGAGAAAATTAAAGAAGATAGTGGACATATTGAAGAAAAATTGGATACAATGGTTGAAGAAAATAGTGAATATATGGACAAAGAGTTGAAAAAATTGTTAAATGGAAAAATTAAAGAAATAAATGGAATAGAAGAAAATATTGTGGAAAAATTGGACAATCTGGAATTTAGAGAAAATATAGTAGAAAAATTGGAATATTTGGAAAATGAAGAATATATTAAGGAAAAATTGGATAAAGTGAATAAAGTCGAAGAAATAGTGAAGATGTTGTGTAAAATTTGGATAATTTGGGAAATGGTGAATATATTGAAGAAAATAGGAATAAGACGGTTAATAAAAAGATTTGAGGGAATTATGACTAATAGAAAAATCGAAGAAATTAGTGAGAGTATAGTGGAAAAATTCGATAAAATGAAGAATGGAAAAATTGAAGAAAATGGTCAGTATATCGTGGAAAAATTGGATAAAATGAATAGAATTGAAGAAAATAGTGAAAATATTATGGAAAAATTTGATAATCTGGAAAAAGATAAATCTATTGAAGAAATTAGAGAAGATATTAAAGAAAAATCGGATAATATGATGAATGAAATTGAAAAGAATAGCAAATGTTTCGTGGAAGAATTGGATAAAATAAATAGAATTGGGAAAAACAGTGAAATTAGTGAAACAAGAATAAATAAAGTGAGTGATATGGAAATCGAAGAAAACGAAGAATCTTTTAGAATGAAAAGAGAAATAATAGAGAAAATAGTTCAAGAACAAGTGGAAGAAAATAAGATTGAAAACCAAGAGTGTTATATTGTGCAAGAAAAATTATGTGGAAAAGAACGAGTTGATAAGGTATTGGAATTACTAAGGGTCGATCATCTTTCTGGAGAAGAGGAAACAATAATGCAAGAAATATTAGAAGACGCAGCTGATAGATTTCATTTGCCAGGAGAAAAGTTAGGTTCAACAAATGTTATAACACATCGAATACCGACTACGGATAATTTGCCAGTGAATGCGAAACAATACCGATTTCCAGATGTTCACAAGGAAGAAGTTCAGAGACAAGTTTCAGAATTTTTAGACGCAGGATTAATACGAGAGTCAGTTTCACCATATAATTCACCGTTGTGGTTGGTACCGAAAAAGGCAGATTCACAGGGAAGAAAAAAATGGAGATTGGTTCTTGATTACAGACAGTTGAATGATAAAACGATAGGAGATGCGTATCCGTTGCCCAATATTGTAGATATATTAGATCAGCTAGGAGGAGCTCGATATTTTTCTGTGTTCGATATGGCTTGTGGTTTTCATCAAATAAAAATGGATCCAGAGGATTGTCATAAAACTGCGTTTACAACACCGTTTGGACACTACGAATACGTTCGAATGCCAATGGGATTGAAGAATGCACCACCTACGTTTCAGAGAGCAATGGATACAGTTTTGAGAGGATTGCAAGGAATTGAGTTGTTTACATTCATGGATGATATTGTGGTTTATTCGAAAACTTTGGAAGAACATAAGCAAAAGTGTAAAAAACTAATGGATCGATTGAGAAATGCTAATTTGTCGTTACAACCGGATAAGTGCGAATTCTTGAAAAAGGAAGTTGGATATTTGGGGCATATTATTGGAGAAAATGGATTAAAACCAGATCCGAGAAAATTGCAAGCAGTTCATGAATTTCCGAGGCCTAAGAATGTCAAAGGGATTCGACAATTTTTGGGATTGACAGGATATTATAGAAGATTCATCGAAGGATATGCAAAGTTGGCTAAACCATTAACTACTTTATTAAAGAATGATGTACCGTTTTTATGGAATGATAATGAAGAAGAGAGTTTCGAAATACTAAAGGAAAAATTGTGTACGGAACCTGTGTTGATTTTCCCGGATTTTTCGAAACCGTTTGTCGTGACGACAGATGCATCTGGTTACGCAATCGGAGGAATATTGTCTCAAGGGCCTATTAACAAGGATAGACCGATAGCATATGCCTCGCGAACTCTCTCCAAAGAAGAAATGAAATATGACACCTACGAGAAAGAAGCTCTCGCAATAGTATATTGTGTGCTGCATTTTAGACCGTATTTATATGGGAAAAAGTTCACACTTGTAACTGATCATAAACCTCTAATGTGGTTCAAGAGTTGTAAAGATGGAAATGCAAGAGTATTGAGATGGAGATTAAAATTGGCTGAGTATGAGTACGATGTTATACATAAAGCAGGAAAAACAAACGTTAACGCTGATGCATTGTCAAGAAATCCAGTAGATACAGAGAAAATAGAAGAAGATCATACTATTTTTATTGCACAAGATGAAAGAATAATGGAAATGACAGAAGAAGAAGTACAAGAATTACTATTGGGTGAGGAAGAAGAAAATCAAGACTTCGAACATAGGAGAACTCAAACAGATGATGAAGGCAATGACCTAGCGAGAGGGATACCCGATATGTCAGCTGAGGCACTTGAGACTACGGCCGATGCACCGACTCAAGAGCTACAAGAAGGAACGACACATGAATCGCCACTGAAGAAGGCCAAGGTCAGACGACCTAAAGAACCACCGAAACCACATGCTATGATAACGAGGAATAGAATGAAGAATCAACAGGAACCAAAGGAATTAGAGAAAACAAAAATAAGTGAGAAAATGGAAATTCAAGAAAAATCGAATATTAAAGAAAGAAAGAAATCGGCAAAAGGAGTTCCAGTGAAAAATAAAGCTAAAGAACATATCGAATTACCAGAAGCAGCAGACATGGAAAATGATGTAGTAAAGAAAAGAACCAAGAAGAAAAAGATAAGAAAATTAAAAGACTCTGATGAAGATGATAGTGAACAGGAACTAAGCAATGAGGATAGTGATAGTACGGATATCAATAATGATAAGGATTTTGAAGATGCCGAATTATTTTCAGAAGACAACGAAGATAAAATCAGTGAAATAAATCAAACAAATAAATCATACAACAATATAATACAATCGCGAGATTTGTTCTTCACACGTAAAGATACATTTTGTTATTTCTTAAAATTGAGCGGTGAACCTTATGATTCAGGATCACAAAAACTTGCAGACCGAAATGAGTTACCATACTTTCCAGATCTTAAAGCAGGAAAAGCAAGTATCGTAAAGAAAGGAAATAGAATTCACATAGGCTTACCAATGGATGACGAATTAAAAGAAGGTCAATTACAAACATTAAATCAAATCCGAATAATTATAGAAAATTTAAAAACAGTAGCAGAAGAGATGGATTTTCAGAGCATAAGCTTTGCTAAATCAGATAGAATAGGGAACGTTCCGTGGGATAAAATAATTGCAGAATTTCGAATAATCTTTATAAATAGCAAAATAAAAATAATAATTTGTCATGGAATAATTAGGTATCCGAGGAAGTCAGAAAGAGAGGAAATCATTAGGGAAATGCACAATTCAGCTGTAGGAGGTCATAGAGGGGTCAGCAAAACATTTAACAGAATTAGACAACATTATTATTGGGAAAAAATGAAATCAGATATTCAGCATTACATTCAACAGTGTTTGGCATGTCAATTAAAGAAATGTGTAAGGTCAAAGACTAAGCAGCCAATGGTGATCACAGATACACCTGGATCGGCTTTTGATAAAATAGCAATGGACATAGTTGGTCCAATTCCACAAACTAGACGAGGAAATGAATATATTTTGACTATTCAAGATCAATTAACTAAATTTTGTATTGCAATTCCGTTACCAAATGCAACATCGGCGACAATTGCTGATGCACTGGTTAAAAATTTTATTAGTATTTTTGGACCCCCTAAGGCTGTATTGACGGATCAAGGACGCAATTTCTTGAGTGGACTAATTAGAAGAGTAGCAAAAAGATTTAGAATAAAGAAAATAAGGACTACAGCTTTTCATCCACAATCGAACGGTTCACTGGAAAGATCACATCATGCCCTAGGAGAATATTTAAAACAATATGTCGATAAAGAATTTGAGTGGGACGAATGGGTTGAGTTGGCTATATTTAATTATAACACTAGTGTACATGAGGGAACGAAACATACACCCTACGAATTAGTATTCGGAAAACTAGCTAGAACACCATCAAGTGAACCTTTACAGGTAGAAGACAAACTTCCAACATATGACGATTATGTAATAAAATTGGTAACCCAAATACACGAGATACAGAAAGTAGCTAGGGAAAATTTAATAAATGCAAAATTGAAATCCAAAGAACGTCATGACAAGAAAATAAATCCAAAGACATTTGTAAAAGGAGATTATGTATTTTTGCAAAAAGGACCTAAACCAAAGAAACTAGAAGACCAATATACAGGACCATTCGAAATTGTTGAGGTTTTGAATAATCAAAACGTTAGGATAAAGACCAAAAAGTCAATTCAACTAGTTCACACTAATAGACTTAAACATTCACACATAGTTCCTTGTTAACTTGTTAATTTGGGAATGGGATTATTCAATTACAGACAACAATAAAAGATGGTGGATCAATTCAGTCAGACGCCAAATGAACCAATAAATGACGCTCCGTTAGCGGAACCTATTGGTCTCGATGAGACACCAAACGCAGCGGGCAATCCAGACCCCACTCTTAAAAAGAAAGCATATGAGGAGTTAAAAGCAAGATTCACGCAAATGCAGCTTCGAACGTTGGATGCTCGAATTAGCCAAAAACGATTAGTTATAATAATGATAGATAACGTAATCAGTCGTGTAGTAGGAATGGAGAAATGGTATTGTGAGGAAGAGGGAGAAAAAGTGCGGTTGGAGGTCGAAACCGTATTAAAGGAAATAAGAGTAGAATTAGAATGGAGAAGATATGCGGGGGCTGGAGAGCACGTGGTGGCGTTGTTGACTAAAGACGAGTTCCACTCGGTTGAAGTGGAATTTGGAAAAGAGGCTACAGAAATAGGATTAATGGTCTTGGGAAGAATGTTGGAACAAATTAAAACCCGAGTAACATCGGAAATGAATAACGAACTGGACAGGATGCAAAAAATTTTTCTGGCACAACAATAAGGAAAATTACTTAGAAGCATAAACAAAATCTCAATTATATAAGGTACGAGAGTCATAAAGGACAGAAACGGAAATGTATAATTTCTCCTTATATATATATTGTGACGGGATCCACCGAAGGGTCACCGTCACATTGACCAGTAGATAATGAAGACAGGGACCAGAAACGCGAGCCCGTAATAGGTAGGTAGGAGGCCGAAGAGGTCTCCCTGAACACCGACTCCCCCTCCTCACCGCCCAACGTAAGGTAAGAGTCGCGAGCGGGCGACCGCCCACCGCGAGAAGAAACCGAGCGACACGAGGGGAAAGCCCCGCCCACCAGAACCGTCGCGCGCGAGAGCTCACGAGAGGCTCGGCGTCGATAAGATGACGGCCGGATAAATGGTAGCCCCAAGTATAGGCGGTCGGTAAGATGGAGGTTTGCGGTAACGATGGAGATCCACAGTCCCAGGAATTCAAACGCACAGATTAACACCAACACCACCGCGCTGAATGGCCTCGACTAACGACTAATCGCTAAATAAAAGGCGACAAAACCAACATAAAATTACAGATAACACCAAAAACAGCTCAGGGCACAACTATGTACAAATGAGCCGGTACAAAGCCATGGACGAACACACGAGCTCAAACAAAACTAAAAAAAACGTTGCATTCGAATGATAGAGGAAACTGAGAACTCTGTTCTTGAGACCAAGCACAGAGAAAGACGAGGGTGAGCGACTCCCACAAAGATCGGATCAAGAAATCTCCTAAAACATCGAAATCTCAGCCTCTGAAAACTTAGAAAAATGCTCGAATTAAGACGAGATAAGAATCGACACGCGGTCATCAAGGCCAGCGTTGACGTCACGAGGAGACCACGGGGTTGCCCCCATTTCCATGAAATTCAGCACGTAGTCCACGAAATTGTACCACGTGACGATCCTACTTTCGTAGAAATTGGCACGTACGCCAGCCGTGTATAAAAGAGCGTCCCCGCGCGCCGGTAGGACTTCATCAATTTCGCGATTACGTACCAGCTCGTCTTCCGCGTTAGTCATTTTATTTTAAATATTTCGAGTTATTAGCTTAGTGAACTCGGGTTATTGAACGTTCTCTTGCGAGAGTGAGAGCTACGAGAGATAATCACATCATTAGCACCTTGAGTATTCCTCCTGGCGCATTGCGCGTCAGTATGGCTCTGCTTTAGCTCTCGATAGTGAATTCTCTGAAAGACACGCGAGGAATCTCGTGTCGGTAGGGTATTGTCACCGCCTGCTCAAACCTAGGAATTACAGGGAGGCTGCTTCTTGACAGACGGGGATTCTTAGAAAAATCCTCGACGTCGAAGCAAGTCGACGAGAGACCCGGGTGCGAGATCGTGGGGCGGCAATATTCGAAGAGCTTCGCTGTCGAGTTCCCCTTTAGCTCAGGGATTTATTGCAATTCAGTAGAGCAAACCACGCGAATTAAGATCCAGCCGAATTATCGGGTTTGCGTGCGAAGTCGACGTGATAGCACGTCGCAATCTACCTTCACACCGACGTAGAATACAGCCAAGAAAGCGAGCGAATGATCAGGATTAATTACTAGCCGTACGTCCGATGATTAAGCTAGCGTTCTGGTGTGTGGTGTCTGTAAAGAACCGCCTTATGATCATTTCTGAGGACGTCTCGTAACAAAAATAATTGAACAAACTCGGAAAGCGATCGATTTCGGCGATATTTGAGATAACAGACATAATACAATTCTGAATTGAGTGTAGAGCTCCTCACGGTCGATCGCCTAGGTCACCGTGTGAACACTTTGTCGTCAACGATAATAATATTTGTCACGGCGCTTCTCGCCGCTTAACTGCGATAATATTAACTCCAAAATTGAGTGTAGAGCTCCGCGTGGTAGAAACGAGTCACCTCGCGAATTGTTTTGTAA
>JABMBT010001776.1:0-10273 GCA_018906895.1 Odontocolon sp. PSUC_FEM 10030002
CGAGTAATGTATATACAAATTTACAACATAAAACTTTTATCTTATATTTATTATTTCAAATTGGTGTTGGGTGGCACGCCAATGTTTCCCCATTACGTTTGCACGTTGGCGAGCGGTTGAAGCGTGGAGTACATTGCGGGGGCGCAATATACCACGACCGAGGACCGTAAAGCATGATAAAGGCGTGAAACGAATTCCGGGAGCACGGTTTATGTGCCGGAAAATACGAAGGCTGTTGTAGAGCGAACGATGCTGTGTGCCAGCGTACGTTAAGACGCGTTACACTCTCGCTACACCCTCCACTACCGATGTAGAGACCAGCATAGCAGAAATAAAGCAAAGGAGCTAATTCGTGCGGGGTGGAACGATTTCTCATAAGCTTCTCGGTCTCTGGGTCTCTGAACGAGCTCTCAAACACAGCCGTCTTAGTTCTCAGTCGTCGAGTAACTACCGACCGCATATGTGATCTCTTCAGTTTTTTTAGTTTTTGCAGATACGGAGAAGAATTATTCAATTTTGTGGTCATTATGTAGACTTAGTTATTTATGTGTAATATTTATTTCAACTCTATACATTTTGCTATATATTTTGCTTGCACCTTTACAGAAATTATTATTTAATCTCTTAACTGCAATCTGTCACCTGTCATGTCTTCCGTTGTGAATTTTATAACAACTGCATATTGTAAAAAATTAATGAAATCTCCAGTATTGAAAAACAAATAATTAAGCCACCAGTTTGCTTCGAACGGAGCTTTAAATTTTTCATTTATGAAATAGTTCGAGTCAGTGAGCTTGGCTTAGGAGCTCAGGGCGATACTGGTATGTTCCAGGCCACCGGAGCAGAGTCGCGTTCCTCGCGTACCCTTTTCTCGTGTAGTATAGAAGCTATGCTCGAGGATGAGACCAAGAGCCGTTGAGAAGTGGAAAAGGCATTCCACTGTTGCGGGGCTGACGGGAGTAGACGGCGAGGCCTGGGTGAATTACGCTCCAGATACGCCGTGGACATTGCCGGCAGAGCCGTGGACCGCATCTTTATGGTTGCCATTAATGTCCAGCGCAAGCTCTTCGCCAGAGAACGTCATGCCGGTCATAGCGCCGCCTTTATGAGGTCCACGGTGCGTCAACGCGTCTCTACTCTCCTCTTAACGGTGGTGCTGTTTTCGTTGCTTGTGCTGCAGTCCTCTCGCAAAGGGTAGATCGTGCTACGCGCTCGACTCGTTGCCGTCCAAGCTTGGGTGTGAGAAAGAGCCTGATAGACATAGATGTAGTGGAACTGGGAAAGGTAGATGGAGAAGATGGAGAAAGCCAGAACGAGAAAGCTTGTACGTGGGAGTGGAGTGGACGAGACGAGAACGATAGGTGGAGTAGGACCGTAAGCACCGAACGAAAGAGTAAAAGAGGTAGGAATGAAGGAGAAAAAGAGACGGTTAGTGGAGCAAGCGAGAGAGATCCGGCAAACGAGTGGAGCGTATGATTTAAGGGGGTCTCGGAGCCCACCCTACATGCGCCAAGGATATGAGTTACTGCGCCATATAATTCCATAATTCAGATTCATACCCGGAGTTTACGGCGTCTGGGTAACAAGCAGACTGCGCCCGTTGTTTTATGGCCATCCCTCCTACTACGCCACCATCGCCTCCGCTCGCGAGTTATATCTACAGCATACACCAAGCACCCTCTCTTTTAACCCCCTTGTGTTCGAGCGACCGGACCGACGCCCCCCGCCTTTCTGTCGTTCTCGCCGCCACTTCAATTCGTAAAAGCTTGGCGCTCGCATTACATAGTCTTTCTCACTTACTCCATCGTAGCCGAAAAATTCGCACACTCTGGTTATTTCCACCCTCCGCACCTCCAATCGTCGTCGCTGTACACAATTGTGCTCTCTTCCTCTCCCCTTTCGCCGTTATCCGGCTACTCTACTTTGCCTTCTTCACTTTGCCTTCCGTTCTCGCTTGCGACTCTTCAACGCAACTCTACTCTACTGTACTCTACTTCGCGTACTCCATATCCTGGTGAGAGCGGCTCCCTGACTTTGTTCGAGACCTCGAGTGGCTTTCTCGATGATGTATAGACTCTCACGTGCCGCTCTGTCTCGTTCTATATACCTATGTTCCAGAGGGGTTGGTCGAGAGTGCCCGTGGAGATCTTTCAACCCCTGTTTCGTATAAGCCTCTCGAAGACCACTCTTCTCCGCGATAGCTATACCATACAATGAAACACCCCGCACGATATTTATGTGGTAACTTTAGCAATGCTTTTGACGTGTGAATATCGAGACGGTTACACGTTAAGTACGATGTATGTATATAAATTTCAGCACCGTCAACCGTTTGAAATAATGGTCGTGCCAGATTAGAATATAAAATGATAACGTTCAATAAAACATGGAAGAGAAATGGGTGAGGCGCGGTGAGAAAAGAATATAACGTCCGACACGGCGCACGGTCCGCGACGTTCTGCCTCTACGTTTACCCCCACTCCCTGGCATAGCAATAACGCGCTGCTGACGCAGCTCTGACCTATACATTGCCCGCGTTTGAAGTCTATGTTAAATTGTGCAAAGCATATCATGAACTTTGTTGGCAACACTTGGCCCAACCTCACTAAATATTCCTTAATTACCGTTTTGCGGTCAACGCCATCAGTGTGGGTTCACAGTTACTTCCCACATTTACAGTTACCCTTTAACACGAATATTCGTCCAACCTTTCCGAAGTTCATCCCCGTCAAATAGGCTATAATTGGCTTGAGTTGAAACTGTACTGAATTACTGGCATACTCGACCCGTACGTCAAACCTGATAATACGTTCCATCTCACGGTCTAGGCACACATACATACATTTATGCATACGTGTATGCAACAGTGAAAGCATCGATAGTCGATAGTGTCGCCACTCGGAACTCGAGAACTGTCGCTGACGTTTATGAGCGATGTACGCGTTCCACCCCTCACGTAGGGTTGAGTTGCCGAACCCGTCGAGCCCTCTGGATGCGGAATCCTCCCAGCAGTACTGCGTGAAATATCCCGATGTAGGGGACCATCAGTCCGGAGAACGGGGAAGAGAAACATCGATGTACGTTGCCGCACGAGCGACGAACGAACAGAATATTCGACGGAGATGCATGTACCTATCTATCCGTGAATTATTACCGTTTCGAACGGCGGGCATACCTCGGGTTCTCTTGTCGCGGAAGCGCAACCCCTCCTGCCTCCCTCTATATACGTTCCAGTTCACGTCGCACACCAGAATGGCCAGTATAGCAGCAGAAGAGCAGAGTCCACTGTCGAAACGAGAGAGTGCTAAATCATGTTCCAAAATCTCAGGGTCGCGTTTCCAGAGCACATTTTTTGTCACCCTCCACCTCTCACCGACGTTCCTTGAAAGTTTCATCGAATAATGTAAAATCGGAATCACATTGAGAATCTTGCTTTTGATATATTTATGATTATAAAGTGAGAATTTATTCTCCCACAGGACGTCTGTCAATTATATTGGGCAAAAGTCTTCACTTTTAGAACTCTCGATTCTGAGATTATTTTCAGACTCATTTAATTTTAAAATCCATCCCAATTTCTCAAGTTACTTTACTCTTCTAAGATAACTATTGATTCCGATTCTTTTTATTCAATAAGCGTGACTGTTCAAACTGTGTAGAATGGAGTGGAAAGAAAAAGGACATTCCATCGTTCAGTCTCAGTTAAATCAAACTGACAGGTGAGTTCGTCGTTGGTGCAGATGCTCATAAACTATATCGCCAGGCTATTTTCGCTTTTCCGGAGCTTCAATGTCCCTGTTACTGGCGCCGTCAGATACGGGAAAATTGGCGGGTGTTCTGGTGGCTTGTCAAGTCTCGTGACGGTTGCAGGTAATGCAATCTCATGTTTCGGAAAAAAATGAACGACAGCAGTGAGACTGTAACAGTCGTCGGAAAAAGACTTTAATCAGGTTATCCATGCGTCCCGGCTCTGTGTGCACATTGGAATCATATAGATATCTATGTGTTCTCCCATCGTTCGGTAACGTCGGGCACACAATGTCTCGAGCATCTCGAAAGTAGACTGGATTTATCGTAGCTGTCGGAAGTTATCGGCTAGCCGTTCGTCTCTTTCTGAACCCTCGTGAACGAAATAACTAACGGCAAATCATTCATACGTCGCACGGCTGCTCGCGCTCTCTACATTTCATTCGGAATTCAGTGGGAAGTTAAAAAAAACAGATAGACACATAAATACATCCAGAGGAATTGGCACAGAATTATAGACGTACTGTCAACGTAGGAATAGATGTAGAGAAAACATATATATATATATGTACCTATATATTTGAAACAAAGATTCACCCGTTGAACGATTTATTCGATAGATCATGATTTTATGCTCCCTCGTACATCATTATTAAACAGGCAGCTGTTCGTTAACGTTAAAGTATAACTTCGGCAGGGTCCCGTACCTTGAAGAGTAATCGAGAGACCTCGGTGCTTGCACACGATCGTCGGGACGATCCAGCAAACTCCGTTGAAACCAATTTACGAGGCGCATTTTAATTTACAGGACACTGTAATCTTCCCGATGGCGTGCGAAGGATAAATTTAATACATACGTACAGTGCCGGGAGAACCATCACGGGCACAAGCACATTCAGAGTTCTTGAAGCACGCTATGTATTCGTGTATAAGTATAACCGTTCTAAAGATCGAGTCACTCGCAAAGATATAACATGAGGCTGCTGTCTCACCAGTATGTATCTTATCTGTACAGATGCACAAGAGAGGCGGCTGTCGTATTCCGAGGTCTATACCTTGGCTAAGTGTTAAATATGTTAATTTTTATCACGCATTACTTTGCGGATAAACGTGCAATTTACATACTAAATTGTCGCATAATTTCGTTCTTTTTTTCCATCAACCGGACGAGATAATAACATCACGTAGGACCGTCAGGATCGGCAGCAATGTTGCTGCTCTGAGACCGACGATCGTCGACGGTAATCGAGATTCGTTTATCGGTCAACAACTGCAGGGCTCTTGCTGGCTCATCGTTTCGCCTACCGGCACTTTCGATCGTTAATAATTATAATGAGTGTGGCGTGTTGAGCGACTCAAGACGGGAATTAGCCGCGTTCATCGATTCGCCATACCCGAAGTATTTTAGTGAGGTAATAAAACGTTCAGGTATAAACGACGTTTTACACCACAAGCTATAAAGGAATTCGTTGTAAAATTATTCCTCAATTTCATTCATTTAGCCTTCCGAAGTTCGTAAGTGTCCCACAGTATACAGAGAGTCCTTACCTACTCTTAACTCGAATTGAATTTCCATCCGGAAGTTTCTTGGGATGGAAAACGCAAATACGTAAAATAGTATATTTATAGCAGAGTTTACGACAAGATCTTAAAAGCATTTCGAATGACTGCAAGTCTTTCGCATCAATAAACCGCATGAAAATCATCTGTACTTTTCTTCGTGCGCGGGACTCTGGCAAACAATCGTGCATTCGGCGTGACGCGAGCCGGTAAAATAAATCGTTTCACGGTAAGTCGATGAAGAGACGGGTCTCGGACGGGTCGAAGTTAAGACAGAGGAGAAGAGCTAAGAGGCGAGGGCGAGCTTGGAGAGGTAAAAAGGATGATTAAGCACGGATCGTACTCACAGGGATAGAGCAAGATTACGAAGAAACCGAAAGAGCGAGAGAGATAGGGATGACGAGGAGTGGGACAGAATGGGGGCTAGCTAGACGATTCGGGGGAGCTCGTCCGTAAACTAGACGATCGCCTCGTCTCACGGCGTAAGTATCACGCTGCCCTCGTAAAGTTACGAAACCGCGAGAGGCTCCGCGCGAACGCGAGAGAGGAGATTAACGATCGTAAAGAACCTTCGCCTAGTAATTTGGCTGGCGTTACGGACCGGCCATAAATCCAAGTGCATATCTGCGTCGTAAAGCGCAAAGCGATGCCGCGACTGGAAGACTCGACGTCCCGGCGCGGCGCGGCTCCTTCGGATCAGGATCCTTCGTCTCCTTTCTCGCTCATATACCCCCGATGGCTGAACGCCGCGACATGGTCAGAGCCAAGCAGAAGAAGGATGCAGAGGCCTCTGCTGCTCGATTCCCGTCTTTCCTCTTCTCGCTTCACCGGTTCCTCCAATACGCCTCCGATCCGCTGTAAATTTATTATACGAAATATCGGCGGCCAACGCGTCTCGTAAAGCAACGCCTACCACAGCACGGACCAGAGCAGAAGCAGCAGGAGCATGCAGCAGCAACCAACAACATCGACATCAGAGCCCTCAGTGAGCCTTGCAGGATTGCTTGCTTTTCTGCTGCTGCTGCTGCCTCCTGAACAGACACTCGGCCTGTGAACTGGCCCATCCGACAACTCGGCCTCTTCGCTCGCGCTCAGACCTCCGTATCTTTATCTCTTTGGCGCGCGATTCGGGCTGCCAGTTACGTAAGCTAAGAGGACACCAGGTTAAACCGCCTTAATCCCTGGCCTGTCGATCCGCCAACCGAGATGAAACAATTGCCGCTCCACTAGCCTCCTTCTGGATCTTCCTGCGATAAACCGAGAGCTCTTCTTACTAAACAGCCGAAACAACACATCCGGAAACATTTTGTTTTTGTTTTCGTTTCTTTCTCCCCTCATTCATCGCGACTTACAGTATAATGACCATTTAATTCTGAAGTCCGCAACAGACTAACTAATGACTTTGCAAGTGTATTAAGCAATTTCAGAGCTCCCAAGTCATAGAATACATTTGAATTCAATGATAAAAGAACAATATTATACTTTATGTAGGTATTTTAGTAACAGCGTAGCTAATCGCAGTTTTATTCCGTCCCGACATCGCGATTAGATTTACAGCATCCGGTTTGATTTCATACAATACTGCAGACCGCATTGCACGTGGAGGTAGATTCGATTAACGCGAACCCACGCGCATACCCTCGTCCCCGGTGTGCGATTTCCGAAGCGATTGTCCTATACCTCCAGAACTGCACGAGTATCATGGTACAAGTTTCGTAATATTTTATAACTTCCAACACCTGGATATATATTGCGTTCCCATCAAAATTCCCGAACGGTGAGGCATCGGTGAAAGCCTCTCTTTAATAATTTTTCTATACTTCGGGCAGTTAATCATTAAATTTCCATCCACTGGCGAGTTGTTAAAACCATTTTATCTACATTCCATATCTCCTGCATTGTAGCCCACGGAATTACTATAATACCTCAAATGTTTTTCACCGCGTGCACAAGCACAATACGGCTTTATATCCGTTCTCCCACTACTCCCTCCCTCTCGTTTCCGGTATCACACAGATTTGTATTCACTACTGGTACCACGATTCAATGGATATTCGGATCTATGTATATCTATAACCATATATAACGGAATTTATTTCCAATACCCCGAATAGGTCAATATATCGATTGACAGGGTGAAAATTCAGTTTTTGTTAGATTGCATGCGGCGAACCACTCGCAGCTCATACACATATATCTGTCGGGTCTATGAGGACATGTGAACATGTGTGTGTTGTGTGTGACGAAGAGAACGAATGCATACACACCACAGTGATATACCATCTGCGGACTATATATTTTTTAATTGTATAAGACCGTGTTTTTCCAGTCCCATTAATTCTTCCCTTCGTATTTTAACCAAAACTCTCATGCCTCCCTGTTTGCTATTTATGACTACATACAACTTAAAAGCGTTCATAATTTATTCATTTTCGGAAATTTAACGTAATATAATGCTTTAAATATTGAATATAAAATTTCCACCCCTTCTAAAACGTTGGTGAGGTCGAAAGCTGGTCAAAAGCTGTAAAAAGGTTATTTTTAGGAAAGATAAGATTTTTTATGTCGTTGTCCGTTTTGCCCCATTTTTCATTTTTAATCTAGGTGCCCATTTTGCCGCACGTTCCCCTATCTATATTGAATTTACTATGTATTGGGAAACGTTTGCGGTACTACTTGTCTAGAATGTGCGTACGTCAACGCACGTGTCTGAACTCTAGTAATTGTATAATATGCAGAGGTTGTTAAAAAATAAAGATAAGGTTAAATCTCTAATACATCCGTTACTGCTGCAAGCCGTTAAATGCCGACGGATCGGGATTGTCACGGTACATAAACATGTGTTAGTCGCAAGTTCTATGGGGTAGCCTCCAGATACAGTATATTATAAAATATGGGGACGTCCACTATATCCGGTCGTGCACTCCGCACACGGCATCCCTCCTATCTTACCGGTAAGGTATGTACTCGCCTGTACGGGGCCTCCCATGGTTCTGTGCAACTGCATCGCCGGGAGACCTGAAACCAGAAGCCACGCCAGCAACAGCATCAGCGAGACGTTCAAGTGCCGGCCGTTGGTCTCTCGCGGGGCGCATACATATACCTCTCTACGACACGGTAGCTCTCCAGGAGCCTCGAGCTAGTCGCGGAAGGCTGAGATTGGTATATCTATATCTGACATAAGTGCCCAGTGGAACGGTATGCACGCCATCGGGGGCCGCGGCGCGTACCACCGCGGCGACCGCCGTCGCAGCTACTGTTCGTTCCATGGCCATTAATACAGATGTTACTTTGAAGCTAGGCAACACAAGTACTGTATGCTATGCTGTGTGTATAGTACTCGACTGCCTCCTCCCCCCCACCCTTCTTCCCCATTCGCCCATCGCTTTGCCGGCACGGTGCCTCGGTCTGCGGGCATGCTTATCGCTATTCTGTATCTCTCGTCCCCGACGCTCACGGTGTAGTTACCTATAATAATGGCCGAGTTCTTACGTTTACTCCCTGTCCAGAAAGGAACACTGTATGCAAGAAAGAAGACTCCTCTCCACGAGTAATAACCCCTGTTCAGAGATCAGCTTGAAATAAATTTGTTACGTTGCTGTATAGGGTTTCTGTGCGGTAAGTATTTCTTTAATGATAATGAATTGAGTTGTTATGTACTGATGAACCGGAGGGAATCAATGCATAGTATAATTGTTGACATCAAAGTGTTTTCCAGTTGGGTGTACAGGAATTAATCGTTTTTCAGGATTACCTTTCAAGTCTGAATCGAATATTATCGATACCAAATTTGTTTAATTACTGTATTTAAAGAATTACAATTATATTACAGATTATTACATATAACAGCGATATTATTAATGGGATTTTATAAAGGAATATGTATGAGCTTAATGTGAACCTGACAAAGGGCTATGCATACAATTGGCGCAGGAAGATAGGACAAGGCCTTTCCCGCAAAGATGATCCTTATTTCTAGCAACGTAAGCGCGATCTTGGCAGGGATTTAGTATCGTGGCAGCAAGGCTCAGGCACTCGCTGCCGACCAAGAGAATCCGACAGAATGATGGGCAGAGTGACGGGCAGCAAGTGTTCCGTAATCTAATGAACCCTTTTCACCGGCCGACAACGCGTGCCTAATCGCTGACAACGCTGACAGCCGGAGACGCTTGAACTCCGCCCTAGCGCGTTCACTGGCTGGCTGTTCGCTTCTGGCTGATGGCTGGCGTGCCTCAATGTTGCTTGTGTGCATGTGAGCATCAGCTATAGTATACACGAAATGTACATATACGCTACGACGAGCTAAAATACAGGCAATGCTATAACATTGGCCGCCGTATCTCGCGCTTCGATTTCTCTACCTTAGGACGGTTTGGACTTATAACAATTTTTGCCTCTAACTTGTCCGCTGACACGCAAAGCACCTCCGATTTGCATCAATCCTCATTTCCTTATAATTCCAAACTTGCAGCTTGTTCTGCGATATGAGGCAAGCATAAACTCTGAATCCATAATCGGATAGTTCTGTGCCCCATAACAAATCGATTTTTCATATGGGATATTACAGCATGTTAGGAAAAATAGACAGACGCTCGGGACATCCATTTGGATTATGGTAATGTAATGTAGGCCAATGGATGTTCCTTTAGAGCTATGATGTCAAATTAACTTTTCCCACGGGGCCCATTTAATCGTTCCTGCAACACCTATGCGAGAATATTGGATCAATTGGACCAAGTACTGTGCTATGAGATTTTGTGATGTTTGGTATGGGTGCAGGACGTGACGGGCGGAAAGGAAAGGGCAAAGGTTGACGATCATTCAAGGTGCCCCAGTAAAATGACCCCGTGGCGGCAACCAAGACTTTATGACAGGGAGCCCATTAGCGTGCTGTATACACTCGCTCGTGAAACGGTGGGCTCTACAATCCCTCAAGTTTTTCTCTCTCTATCTTTATCTCTCGTTT
>JABMBT010001997.1:0-10265 GCA_018906895.1 Odontocolon sp. PSUC_FEM 10030002
CATATATTATGTATATATATTTGTTTATTTATTGAGCGCGGATGAGCGTTAAATGATGCGATTTGTGTGAATCGCTGAAATGATATTTAACGCGTGTATGCGTTACCTGTTCTTTGAGCCATTTTGAATGCGGACGGCTTCTAGCTATCTTCAATTTGAGTTCAACATCTTGAATGATCTGTTTCTCTTCTGTGTCGACGAGCAGCATTCTACCGGGCTTCAAACGACTCTGTAAATAAAATTGAATTTTCGAATGAACGTTGGAGAATAGAAGCTTGGTTTGATGGACATTCATATGACAGCACTGGATGACGGTCCTACTGCACTATACAAACCCAGTCCCTAAATGATAAATTATACACCATACATGACATGATTAAAAATAAATAAAATACATTATGATCGACCGACACACACAAAGTTTTCTAAAATACAATCGTGTGAGAATGTTCATGGATTAGAAAATGACATTCTGTCATTACCAGGTGTCAGCGTGAGCCTATGGATGTGTGAGAATCCTGCACTGTGTTACATTATAGTATATTGCTTGATGAATTTGCAAAAAAAAAAAAACAACAGCCCTCAACCCTGACACATTCAGTGACGAAAATAAACAAAAAGATCTACATATTTCTTGGCACCGTAAGAACAGAATGCCAGTACATACGCTGCTCGACGAATTTTGTGTAGCTCCTAGCGATATAAAGCTTCCTCCTATGTGAGGTAAGCCTTGCGTTCCTTAAAACTTAATCAATAATCACCTTTCCAAAAAAGCATGACACATATCAACTACAAAAGTTTGTCACGAAAAACGTATTATGCGAAAATCGAAGTCGATATTTAACCAAGTGCGTGCTTTTCTTGGGTGAAGGTGATTACTCAATGAGCAATCAAAATCAAAGTACGAAATGAAATGTAAAGAAAAAAAAAAAAGAAAAAAAAAATACGATGATGGTAAAAAAAATTGTAAATATGCAATTATGCGAATTACGGCAGTTCTTCTTTCTAACAAATCTGCTACGACGCACGGATCAGTCCCCGATGTCTTCTTTGCGTTCTGCCACCCTGCCGAGATCCGGACTACCCCCATTTTCACTCGAAATGCTATTTCGTTATAAAAGCATCCCTAAAGCTGAAATACTCTATATTGAAAAATATAGAGAACGCATCTGTTGGGTTTGAGTTAATTAAAACGATCGATCAGAAGAGCCAGAGAGTCTGCCTTGAGGTTCCCACCCATCGTCGGATCGTCGTTGCGTTATTTCCATGTTTACCTTCAGGACAACATTGCTGGGCGGAGTGTCATAGACGCCCACTTCGGACGCCATCACCATCAAGTTATCCTTAGTGACGTAGAAGCGCGATGGGCGCAGGCCATTTCTGCCAAACAAAAATTCAAAAAGTTCTTTTGTATTACCACCTTTGGATCGCTTATTATCGGCTGAATTATTGTTGTTTCGTTCGATTGCCTTCCTCCTGGCATTCACTTATCCCTATACATTCAGTGCCTATCTGTTACCTTGTAAGTCTCCAATTATCCAAATAACGATGGAAAAATCGTTAATATATCGTACTTGTATCGTTTAAGATAGCAAGACGTTATCGATACATTGACCAAGGGGCAGAGGGCGATTTCCTTTATTTTCCACCAACAAAACTTTAATATCTTTTAAATAAAAAACTGATCATTTTCAAGAATATCTTATCGGCAACGACCTTCCCACTGCCCCTGTAATCAATGATTTTTTTTTTTTTTTTAAACAAGTAACATGTAAAGTTGTCAATCGATTCGGAACCATTCAGCGCGACCCCTCTGGTACCCAGCGGGAGAGGGGGGTGAGCGTAACGGGGCCATGAAAGTAATTGCTGTATTAAGACGATGGTCGTTCTCGGTGGAATAATGCAAATTTCTACCTGTCGAGAATAGCACCGACGTAACGACCATCCGTGAATGTAAGAAGAGCTGGTCCGTCCCATGGCTCCATGGCGCACGCAGCCCAATGATAAAAGTCGCGTTTTTCCGTTGCCATTGTCAAGTCATTCTGCCAAGCTTCCGGCACCATAGTCATGACAGCCTATTTAACAGGCGAATAATTCCAATTATAAAAAATCCGCTTTTGTTATCACTTTGCAATGAGATTAAGGAGGTACGACTGTTCCCTACATATTTATTAGAATTTATGTTTCTAAGTTCCCTATTCTGAAAAATGTTTTTCAAAGAACATGTTATCATTGGGACTAGTTAAACAGTTACATCGCAAATTTGTCCCATTGTCGTACTTTGTATTGTTTAAATGAAGCTTTAAAAAAATTGGAAAAAAAATTACAACTTGAAACATGAGAAAACGTGACTGTAATTCTCGATGTCACAGAAGTGCAACATAAAAATTTCATCCTCATTTACTGCGAGAAGCTCAGAAACGCAAGTCGTTTTGAAATTTCGTAGATAATAAGATTATGTACGTTTTAAGATCACACAAAAATTTCAGATCCGTTACTTGGATTTAATCTGATAGTCGTATCTCCTTAAGAAAGATATTGTAATAATTTCAATACCTCTGGCAAACTGCGTTGTCCTGCCATGACCAGGAACTCGAGAACGCAATCGGCGGCGCCAGAGTCCGAGAGATTCGGTTCCACGACCGGATAAAGATCCTTCAATTTCTCGCCGTAAATCTCGCTGCTCATCACACCCTCTCGAGCTTTCATGAGATTGACATTTCCACGCAGGGTATTGATCTCGCCGTTGTGGGCGAGTAAACTGTAATTATACGTCCGTTGGTTGTATAGTAATCGAATAAAAATTGATAAAATTTATATTAATTGATAAAAATACGGATAAAAATATTTACCGCAAAGGGTGCGCTCTCTCCCAGCTTGGAAAAGTGTTGGTGGAGAAACGCGTGTGAACTAACGTCAAATACGTCTCGAAAGTAGGACACTAAAGAAAAATAATGAAGAATGTTAGATTTGCCTACTTTAATATCTTATCCTTCAATAGAATACAAAAAAGATACGACGATGTCTCATAATAATTTTGGAATCATTTACACTCATTAATTGGATCCAATTTATAATCATTGATAACGAATAAAAACTGCATGGAATGTTTCGATAAAATAATAAAATTGCTTACTTTTAAATCCTTGAAGTACAGCCATAATTGATCTGCGGTAAGTTGTCCTTTGTAAACGACGGTTTTCAATGACAGCGAACAGATGTAGAACCTTAATCCTGGTTGCGGTATCGCGTGCGATGAGCGTTTTCGCAGTATAAATACCTGAAATATCGAAGAACCAATTTTCGTTATAATTCCCACAGTCAAAAGTGTGAAAATTCACTTTTATCTACGAAAAAAAAGATTTTTCTACAGACGTGCAATTTCTATTTCTGCAAATTGGCATAGACATTCAATGCCACGTCGTTTAGTCTGGATTTAATTAGAATGAGAATCTATATTTCAAGTCGGTTGTCGCGACTGCCAATTGGTATATATATATCATTCTTCCAACGTACTTCGTATCCCATCAATTCGTTTCTATCGTATTATACCGATATCAACGAACAGTAGACAACATTGAAGCTATCTATCTCTTTGGTGTTTTTTGAATTATTATCAGAGCTATATAGACGTTAAAAATCGAATATTTCGCTAAGCGCATCGAAATAAACAGAATATCATGGCGATTTGTTTCATGATTTATACTAAGGTTCGTGTTTTCTTGGCAAGGTTCCACACTTTGTGTACATAGTTAACTGCAGCGTCCCATGCTTAATTTAGAACGCTCAACGAAATCAAGAACGCAGTATTATGAGGCTACTGGCGTACGAGTCAAAACTTTTGCACAATATTTTCGTAAATTTTATTGTCGTTCTAGTTCAGAGTTTACGCGAATATGTGACTCACCTGACGGTTGAGAACGTCAACCTCTTGATCCCCGGTTACGAATACTTGGCGCATATACGGCTCACATTTTCGAGCCACTTGGCCAAGGTGTGAGTTGTCGGTAGGTACATCGCGCCAGCATAACACCTGAAAAGAGAATATCGTTACGATAAAAATACTGGATTCATTCTATTCATTCATTTTCATAGAATAAAGTCACCAATGAATGAACATTTTTCTCAATTACAGATCATTCTTGACAGATTCGCTAAGTTTCATAGAAATTAGATTTTTAAGAGTTCATTCACTGAAAATTTGACAACATCCTTTAGTTTATTTTTTTGCATATGCAGGTACGTTGATAATATAAAAACGATACATACTCTCAAGTTGCATTCTCCGGCCAATTTTTCGAAAGCAGCTTCCGTCTTATCGTGGCTGGTCTTATCGAGAAAAAGGATACCCGTGGCATAACGACCAAACTCGGGAAGTTCGATCCCTTGCTTTTCACTGAACATAAACAGAACATTCTCATTGTTACATATACAAAATAAGACACGTAACACGAAGATCGAATTTATCGACGAGGTTCGAAGACTACAATCAAGTTCACAAGGAATACGATAGCATCGTTATCAATCAGTGACGTTAGACCGGATTCCCATTTGTGACTCGTAAAATTCCGTTCCAGGCAGACATGTGTTACGAAAGACGTCTTATCTTCAATGAAGAAATAACAGTCCCTTGATATAGAATTTCACGGAACCTCGCTACTGAGACATTAGATATCGAGGGAGTCACAATATGAGAAAACAAAAGTAAAGACGTAGAATATGACGCATCAGACCCCCCCCGAGGATTGATTTATCGATATCGGATTACAACACGCAATCTCAAACTCGGTATACGCATACAATCATCAAATTATCGTCAACGTTCAACGATTTTCAACATTCTCGGATAAAAATCGTTGCAAAAGTGTCCGTTGATCTCTTTACTCTCTTTCAACATTTCTGTAAACTTTTTCAACATTTCTCAAGTGTATTTCCTGATCGCAAGTTCCTCATATAATATTGATGAGAGTCACTATAAATACATTTTTGCCTGTTTCGTTATGAATACGGAATTGTGGATGATAAATATTAGTGAAGGCTAACCGAATCTCTGCAGCGTAGTAGTCGTGAGGTATGGCGCAAAGTACACCAGCTCCATCGCCGGTATCATTGTCGCAAGCGCATGCTCCTCTGTGATTCATACGAGCCGACAATGTCTCCGCATCCCGTACAATCTGTAACAGAAAATGTATTTTAATAATCAGCTTTGTTGATAAAAAAGAAGGCACTGGTCTAATGTTCGTCATTAATAATCGAAGATCCGTCCGTCAATCGATGAATTATTAGTGATCTTCCTTCTGTCGTCCGCGTCTCAGATCTTATCAACACCCTGTAAATAAACAAAGTCCTATTCTGCGCGTCATAAATTATTTTTTACGTATCAAAGGTTATCTGTCAATTCACCGTTGTTCGACAGTTAATTCGTGCACTTTAACCGGAATATTGCAGAATGGACATTCGAAGCGTGCCAAGTAAAATATTCGAAAGGGTTTTCACATACTTCACTTTTGCTCAAGTTTCTCAATTTCGTGGTAAATGTTTTTTCTTAATTAACGATATTGATTTTTATAAATGGAATGAACAGTTGTGATTAATCATTTCGTTAGGTTTGTCGAAAAATATGCACTGCGCGGCGAGACAAATTTTAAATGCTGCTTTCTTGGATCTTGGACCACGTTTGGCAACCCAATATACAGCTCATTTGATTTATACCAAGAATAATAACTCGGAGTAATTTATCTAGTCTATACACCGGTTAATTGACATTGCAAAAACAAATTGTTGGTATACGTCAGTAAATTATTGATAATTTCAGTAACGCCTCTGGAGACGTAGCATTTCGAGGCCGTCTGTTAAAATTACTCGGTTCCGAACATTCGATATTACTTGCATTTTGCCGTCATTACATCATGAACGGCATTAGCTGTTTTTCGGCAGGCGAAATTCTTGATCTGTTTTACGAACTCCAAAAAAATAAATCAAATCTCGAATCCCAGGACGAGGAGAACAATAAAGTAGCGAAATTGGTTTTGTTGATCGATCAATACTTAGATTGGTTCGAAAGATCCAAAATCTTGAATGACAAAGGTTGTTCGTGGTAATGCCAATTTCTTTCAATCTTAACATCTAAAAAATGTGTTCAATAACGTTTTAAGAAATTTGAGACAATTCCGCAGGTTTGGAGCTTCCGTTATTGATCTTTTGGATTCGTATCTAGTATCTGGATATCACTTGATCGCTTCGCACAACGGGTCTTCGGTATTTATAACCGAATTCTGAGATCTGTTCGTAAGATTAGTTTTTACGTTTTAATTGGAATCATTTAACAGGTAAATCTCACGGGTCAGTATATGATAAACGGTTATACAGAAGCTCCACCGGAAATCGGTGCTCCACATTGGTGTAACATAAGTCAGAACGAACTGCTCCAAGTTTTGAGATATCTGAGAAAACATGCGAGATGGCATAATTTTGTCAAGGCATTTCAAAACGATTTTGAGAAGGGATCGGACTTGGACGAAGAACAAGTGAGTTTGGATATTGAGTAAGCGATACCGGAAACAATGATTGACATTCTTATCTCGTAGGAAAAAATCTACACGAAACGTAAATCGAGTGGGTATGATAAAATTTACAAGAAGAAACCTTATGGAATTGTTGACAGTCATGCGAATATTATATCGCTTCGAGCTGTCGTAAGTTTCTTATTTTTCAGTCAGATTCGATAGACCCTCAAAAATGTTTGTTTGCAAACAGATAAGTCTTCAGTGCCACAAATCCTTCGCACCAACGAGGTTGAGCAGTTGTCATGATTTTAAGAAATCCACTTCTAATCACGAAACAGATAACGCTGGAAATTCATCGACCGATAATTCGATAAACGACGAATCGATGAATTTGAACATGTTGGTCGAAAACGCTTGCAGTCCTTTCGTATTAATGAAAAATGATGGGAGTTCGTTCAATAATCACAGACCTAACGATATTTACTCGTTCATCTTGGAACTCAGATCCGTACATCCAAAAAAATGGACCGGATCAAATTATGGGATAGGAGAAAAATTTGGCATAACGACACTCAATATTAAACACACTTTCGATGCCATATTTGCCGCACAAACGGAATGTCGACTGTACTAATTTATCAGAGAATTATGTAAAACAAAATTTGTCAACAGAAAAAATGATTTTGGAACGTCGCAATCAAGATAGTTCGGTTTTGGAAGCGCGTCTCTTTGTGGGACTAAATTCCAACGCGGTTATAAGTAATTTGCCAGTTCATTGATACAGATTGGACATTGACGTAACGAGAATTACTGCGCACTCTTCGGTCGACACAATTTGCCTATTACAAGAGTCGATTCTCCAATCAAAGCATTATAGTGTCCAGTAGGATATTTAAAAATGGACACTAAAATTAGATGCATTTTTCGCTGTAAAAAAAATTCTCCATGATTTCCAGCAATAATATTCGATTTGCATCTAAAAGTAATGAAAAAAAGTAAATTATGAAAATTACCTTGTGCGATCGTTTTCCATCGATAGCAACGATAAATCCAACACCGCAAGCATCTTTTTCGAGAATTGGGTCATAAAGACCCTGCTTGACCGGAAGAGACCAAGGATCACCAGAGCTCATATTCGTAGTCTGAAAATGAAAGAAATTATCGTAAATTAATAATCCACAGTTCAACGAACTTTTAAATTGATTGAAATTATTGAAATTTTATATTGCAAAGATCGTCGTCGATGATAAATGCCGATTGTCGCAAATTTCAATTCCTCGTTGCAACTTACAGAGTGAAAGTAGATCGAAAAAGCGAAACATGTCGCAGACCTTCGATTCAAGCCGGTTCTTCGACCGAAATTGAATAAAGAAACGCGACACGTTAGTTATGCGAGGCCGATACTGGCGAGTTACACGTTTTTATCAATGTTCTATGAACGAATTGCGTTTGAAACGTTATAACGAGGAATCCAGTACAAGCAAATACAAATATATCCTCTCGACTCGTTGCGACGATTTTATCGATCGCGTAATTCGAGCTTGTTTACAAAGCATTTCAATTTCAATTCAATCGTAACTTACACGACTATTATGCGGTTTTTTTTTAAATTTTTTATTGAATTTCTTCATCGAATTGCTCGTTTTCATCGATTTTTCATATCATGTTATCAAACCCCGTTCTATATAGTAAAACCTCGATTAACCGCGGTCTGGATAGTATAACCTCGATTATCCGGACCCCGGTTAACTGGGTTCTACTACAACAAGTCGAGTCATTTTTAATTGTGTAAAACAATGAAGTAACAAAAAATTAAATAGGAATAAGTTACTCGGCTGTGGCTTTACAGAATTAAATCGTTCGAGTTCACATCGAGTGCAACGATCGGAAAATCAATGCTTGCTGGTTCTACCGGCAGTCAAGCACGTGATACTGTAACGATCAATTCGAGCGGAATGCAGCAGCGAGCAGTATCATAAAAACGATCTCTCTCTGTCCCTCTCTTTCTGTGTAGGTTCGGAATTTATTGATCTATCACACCGACTTACACGAAGAACAGACTAATACTGAATCAACCTTATAATCGCCATTCACGAGTTTACAAAATATGTGGATCCTGCAATTGTCAGCAAAATTCGCTGCTGCGATCTTGCACATTCTTCTTGGAAACATCATTTCTTCATATTTCTTCACGACTTGAATTTTAATAAAAATTAACTCTTTTACTCCGGAATTTCTTAGATAAAAAGATAGATACTGTAATTAAGGCTTAAAGAAAGACTATATAAAAAAAACTTTAAGAGAACAAAAATTCGTGATATTCGTCACGAAGGAAACTCTTTAAAAAAAACGAGATTTTTTATTTTGTCTTTGGATCTCAATGAGAAAATGTACCTCGCGGCTCTGGAAGTTGAAGTAAGAAAACTAAAAAAATAAGGAGATTTTCTGCAGTAAAGAGGGTCTCGGAGTGTCCTGCGTTCTCGAGACGCAATAGCCTTGAGCCTTGAGCCTCGTTTTTTACAAAAGTCTATCTCACCCAAAAGATCACAGCTGCGCATCGACTCAAGGCCGTTTCTGCTGGACATTGGCGTAGCTCGAGGAATCTTTCAGCAAGGATGTCTCCAAACTCCGGGTCATTTTTTCATTAATTATTTAATCGAGCTTAAATTCCGATATATTGTAAGAGAAATATTCATTCAAGTTGAAATGATGTAATTATTCGCGTCAACTTAATTAATTATCGACTGATAAATCTTCGCTAAACCAGTTTTAGCTATACGTCGACACATCTTCCGACAGAAGATAAGAACGTTGATGAAATTGTACAAGAGATAAGGATGAAATTGTACTCCGATAAGGATCTTCTCTCGATTTGTGTAAATTCTCAAACATATTTTATATTTCCATGACGCATTATGACGGACCACTGACGGATTGTTATTATTTCGGGCTTGCGATTTCTTATCTCGAAAAAACTGTCTGTGAATCTACAGACGCTCCAGAATTAACGAGATCTCGCTTCTGATGACCGTGACCAAGATTCTGATTGCCAGGAGTCTCGAGAGAAAAAAACGACGTACAATGACTGGATTTTTTTTTTATTGTTTCTTTACTGATCGCTTTTTACTCCATAATTATAAAGACGTATCTTTGAATTGTTTTCAGACAGCTTTCAATTTTCTCAACCTTGGACGAGACATTTGTATAATTTGTTGGAACGCTTTTCCTCGTGATTTGCTCCAGATATACAATGTTCGATAAATATAAACACGTGGAAAAGCAGTTACAACAATTGCGAGACAAAGTAACACCGACGAACGAAGAAAATGATAACAAACAGTTTTTACACGGATTCCCTTTTCAGCGATTACGCTGTTCATTTCATTTAAATAAATTCCTAAATCTCGAATATTTTTTCCTGCTGAATTGGCATTGAATTTATTAATGTATAATAAATCACTTCTTTTTTTTTTTTAGGAACTGGATTTTGAAGAGGATGCTGGAGGAAGAGAAAGAGAGACAGAGGAAAGATAGCCGCAGAAGTTGCAGAATAAGGTAATGTGCAAGTTTTGTTGGGATACTGAGAATTTTTGCGTTAAGGAAGTACGACTGGACTGAGAAAAGAGTTTATTTAATGTTAACAAATCTTTTGTTGTATATGGCGAAATAAACATTTAATTATTATTACCACATCGTTTAGTAGTTAATTTGTGACAATTAAATCTTATTTGGCTCAACTAAAATTTGTTAATAATAAAC
>JABMBT010002108.1:0-10257 GCA_018906895.1 Odontocolon sp. PSUC_FEM 10030002
TTACCCCGGTGTTTAGTAATCATGGCACAAAACCCGTCTTTGAATACAATTCCCAAACAGTCATGAAAATTTTACTATGCTCTCAAGTAAAATTTACTTGACTTGAGATCAATTTTCTGAACTTCGAGTAATTTTTGTTGATCTTGACTTGACTTGATTTGAAAACCTGCGAAGGAAGAAGATTCTAAGATCGAAAATAAGAGTTGATTAACTCCAAAATTTGTGACAAGCGTTTCTAATTGAGAGTAATCGAATTTCGATCGTCTCCCTGCACGATTTATCTCACTAATGATTGCGTGAACAAACGTAGCCATGGAAAAATATAGAAAGTCTATAGGTGGCAGGTGCAGCTATTTTAGTCTGCAGAACGAGACAATCGTGCGTTAGATCGTGGCACGATCGAGAAACAATTCCCTACCACGCTATGCATTATTTACCTGATGCAAAATACCCATGGGTCGAGAACCAAACACACACAGAGCTATTATTACGTCAACGTGTTAATTATGTCGCGCGATGTACATTCATATATAGCAGCAATAAAACGATAAATTATAAAACAATTTCTCTCTCGCGAAGATCAAGCATCCGCATTTTGCTTCATTTCACTTGACGTTTATTTAAGCTTTATTATTATAGAAGGCAGATGCTAAACGCCCTTCTATATAGCAGAATCTTCAGTGTTCTCCTCGTTTCTTCCTTTATATCCCTCCTAAAACGTTCTACCACTTCAAAATTGTTTTTTTCCACTTCCCTTTACCGCTTATTTACCTTCTCGTTTTTATTCTCGATTGAGGCTTCTCCACAATTTACGGAGGACGTACTTTAATCATGGTATTTCTTAATGAATTTCTATACTAAAACTCTCTCTCTTCATCTTTCGCTCGCCGAGTAGATGAACCGAACGATAGAACTCTTGATTCCACGCTCGCCTCAGGCACGCCCATCGTTAAGGAAATTCAGTTTTAGTATAAGCGATCTTCCCCTTTTCTCTAAGCTTCGCATACACTACAGTGTTAAACTATGGTGAAAGATGCTTTGTCACAGTTATTGGCATCGATGCAACTTCTATTTAATACGTCTCACAGGCCAATCATTATTTATACCGCGAATAACTGCATCGTTTCCCTTACCTCTGCACATACATATAAACACACACATACAAACAACACCTAGATATAAACATATAAATATGCCTTTTACCCAAAACAGGGGTCTGTCGAGTCTTTTAATATTTCAGCGTAACAGCAACAGAGCTCAGTTGACTGAAAATCTCCACCAAATGACAGAAAGACAAAACCATAAATTCCGTCTTCTTCGGAAACGATAAATGGTAATACATATGGCAGTACCGTTACGATCGTTACGACTTCACGAAGCTGTTGACCATACTATAATTGTAAGTACAATGCACGACCACTGTATTTAGTTATTGCCATACATCTATCTCGTTCCCTCCAAAGAGTTTGATAGGCTATTCGTTATACTGTAACCAGCTACTTGTTGGGTAGCTAATGACTATAGTATTTACCTATGCACATGTCCGCTGCACCCGAAGAAACCTGAGAGACCTGCAAGAGAACTGCAGAAGCATCAATGACAATTTAGCTCTTACGAGTCGCTCGCCAAATTCGCTTCGGGGAAGCTCATACATCAGTTCTCTCGTTAAAGAAGTACACCGCGGGTTCGTTCGTTCACGCGCTGCTTTACCGCTGATGCGGATATCTCATTACATTTTTGCGTTGTACATTCGCGAAGAAAAGAAGACAACACAGAGAGGAAACGAACCGAGCAAGTACCGAGATTGTGCGGCAAAGACATTGGCGGGTCTTCGTAATGGCCACTCGATTTACACTCTGGTCTCGGTTATAGTTGGCAGCCAATCGAGCAGCCCACTCTTTGCTCTCGCGCACCGCATGCAGCATCAACAGCATCACCAGCAGCAGCAGCAGCAGCAGCAGCAGCAGCTCGGTAATTACGTCGGCTCGAGTTTGGTTTTATAGTCGAGAAGCGGCGAGGGGGCCATCGCAGACGCGAGAAACCGAGACGAGACGACTCACTCTTGCAGAGACGGTCGAACGTTCGAGCCCACGCTTCTCCTGTGGATGCACTTACTCGATTATTGCATTACCGATGCATAGCCCTGCGGGTCGCACAACCCTCTGACACCTTTCGCACTGCGTCAAGACGCGAAGCACGAGCTGCTATGCGCTTCTGCTCGTTTTCATCCTACTCTTTCTTGTCTCCACTCTCCAGAACAACTTCTGTTGTCATTACTGTTCGATGCAGTTTATCGCTTCCGTTTCGCTCATCGCCCTCGTGTCACTTTTCGTGTGCACTTTACTGTACTTACTCGTATTCAGTGTCAGTTGGAAATTTTTAAATCCAGAAAAAGAAGATAAGCCTTATTTTTCTATAAGTTGTAACTTTTTAACTGTTTCAAACTAAACTTACTTTGGCTTTTATAAATAAATTAGCGAATTTGTACAATTTAGTAGAAAAATATGAATACAAAAAAGTTTAGTTTTAGTTCAGTTCTGTAAGTTTTCATCGTGAAAATGGTCGTAAAAGATACAAGAACTGTTGGTGGAATACTGCAGTGCTGGAAAATAAATAATTTCTTGTAGTATATAGAGAAGAGTATAGAGATCATGAGGGTGCAGGGTGATTTAACGTCGGCTTTACCTTATTGCCATTCCCTCGACTCATTTACTTCTTACCTCGTCATCCTTCTTCCTATGGAAGTCTCAGGGCTCTCGGTGAACTTGACTGCAGAAAACATGAGATCTACAAACACACACCATGGATCCAAGTAAGACAGCAGAGCCCTACGGCTTTGCACCACGCTTTGGCTAAGAAGCTTTTTGTATTTGCCAGCAGCACGTCGTTATGGTACTGGGCTCTCGGCACCCCTCGTATGAGTTATGCTAATTGAAACTATGATAACCAGAGACTTTAATTGGAATACGCGGGAAGAACATAATAATATACATATAAGTAAGTTCTACACTCGATTTTAGAGAATAATGTATCAAGATTTCTTAAACATGTCTTAAAGTCATGCAGTCTAAATTTTCCTGGAAACTGGTACATCAGACATCTATAATATACCTCTTAGGAATGTTTTCCCGAGTGCAGTCTGCAGATATACCTGTCGAAATCGCATCAATGTGTAGACGACTGCAGGTGCTGCATTCGTGCAGACTTCCTGCGAATTTCGAGGTTGTCAGCGCCTCGACCGAGCCTTCAATGGGCCTGATTGTCGAAAAATGACTTCTTCTGCTTCTCCCTTTCCGTGCTCACTAATAAAGAACTCTCATAATTGCTTGTAATTGCACTTTAGTCACTGGTGTCGGGTAAATGACTGTATTAGGACCTGTGAAGTGCTCAAACCGAAGAGCCAATGGAAAGAGAGACATCGTGGAAGAAGGGAGTTTTTTGCTACACAGCTACAAAAGTTTTTTCGATACCTACACGCTGGCGATATGTCTGTCGTAAACATGCAATGGGTGAACTTTATGGTTCATGCGGTTTACATGGGTACATCTGGATGGTGTTTATAATCCGTGAACCATGGCGTGGATGGCATATCATACAAATTCATGATACTGATGTCGATACTGTGGTAACATAGGATAATGGTAAACTATCCAGCAAGAGTCGAGTCAGCACTGTCGGGATGTTAGAGCCAGATGCGCCAATGTCACACTCGACGGATCGACGTAAACCATGCTGAGCTCGCCACAGGGGTCTCCATGGACCCTGGGTGAACCCTCGCTTTTTCGATCGTCTATCAAAGTTGCTCTGCCTCAAGAGCCGCTGGCCTCTATACACGATTCGTTGAAAACTGCTCAAAAGCCTGAACCGAGTGTCGTCAGTTTTCCTAACATCTATTTACATTTTGTTTGTTCTTCTTGACTTCCTATTGAATGATCTCATTATTAGACTTGGAGCAAATTATGTCACTCAACTGTCATGTAAAAAATGTTCAACTTTAACATGTACTAGTTTTAATTAATTGATCTGGTGCTCCAATCAATTATATAACATAATTTCAAACTCGTCTATCTATCTAGGTAAAATTTCCACAAACTTTTATATTTCTTGTGGGTTTTCTACATATATTCGATCTATAATTTGGGAATAGTTTGACATTTTCGAAAAGTTTGACTGTCGTTAGTGTGGCGTTTTTATTCCTTTTTGTCTTCTGTATTTAGAACGAAAGAACATTAACGATGACCTGGAATCACACACTGGGAATCATCCCTTCAATTCCCTGACAAAACTGGCGGTTCCATCGTCGATTCGAGAGGTTGCCACGGACGATCAGGACGCAGAACAAGACGAGAATATCGTGCAGCAGGACTACCGGACACGTTCCGCAGGCCTTTCTTAAGAATTCGAATCCGCGTGTCGGATTCCGAACGACTGGTTTTACGTTGAAACGCTACTACTACTGCGAATGGATAGCGGCTCGGAGTGAGTGAGTGAGGAAACGGGAAGGCGGGTGATGGGGTCCAGAAATATGTCGGGCCAATTTGCCGGTGTCTGGTGCCCCTGGGCCCCGAGGCTTCTGGACCGAACGGTGCGCACAGCAGCCAAGAAACAGACCAAAGGAGAACTTGATGTGCGTTCACTCGTTAGTCTCGATCGTGTCCACGACAGTCACGAGCAACTTCCTTTTCCCAACTTCGTTGTCGTTGAAACCAACGTGATTGGCCTCAGGGTCCAGCTGTCCCTAACTTCGAGTTGTATCGAGAAAAGAAATTCATACAAAAAATTGTTTCAAATAATAAGCCAGAGATCCAGTATCCGTGTGGAAATTGAAAGTTGGTATCTTTAAGAAGGGAGCAAAAATAAGTGGAAATAGAAAGATTTTAGTCAGTTGCAATCTTGAGACAATCTCTACTTGTGCAGCAGAAATTGTGCCGTCATCTATACAGTCACCGGAAATTTTCATGATTAATGACCAAACCGGAGTCACTTTTTCATTAGTTCATTACGTATTAAAATAATCAGACGCACTTGAAACGAAATATCGATTCCCTCTCATTTATTTGTTCTTCTCAAACAGAGAAGCTCCAGAGAGCTCGTGGAGATTAGGGAATTAGTTGTTTGAAAGTCAAAGCGTTTTTCCTGTAGGAATTTATTACGGTAATACGTTACATCCGAGTGCGACTGAAAGATCGACGCGCTCCGTTCGGAATTCACAACGATTTGCTATCGCGTCGCCTTGCCGATCTCATCTCGTATGATCCACTTTGTCTTTAGTGCAAAATCAGACGGGGAAAAGGGTTACCACCCCTCTTTTCTGAACGGATGCTATCGCGTGATAGACGCGTTTACGTGACGAGTATGCCGATGCACAATCTCGTTGAGGTGAATAAAAATCGCATACACTATATTGTATCCGCACGGTGAAGTTGACCGCACTTCACAACAGACTCTGATTTGTTGTCTGATCAGTTTCACCATAAAGAGCCTCAATCCACACATTCTGATCGAGGTGAAGAAAAATCGCATACAGTTTGTGGGATCCGCACAGTGAAGCCGATCGTTTTGCCACAATTTTTCTTACGAAAGTCAACTCCGAAGATATATAGTTAACCGGTCAGTTTCATCGTGCGGGGTGTGTTATACATTTTCGACACCGTAGATTCATTTCGACAGGTGGATTAAAATAAACGGCAATCGATGGGCTTATAGTCAAACTGACGAGGATCGTCCAGTGACACTCAAGGATAGAGCGAGAGCGAGAGAAAAGATAGCTGGTCAGTTTCCGATTTTGGCGCACGCCGACGGATTCTCATTCTCGTCGAGAGTTCGAGGCAAGTCCTTTCGATCTCGTAAATTCGCGAGCTCTGACAGAGCCCCATAAAGCTCTTAAGTCCAATTGCGAATTTCGTGGACGGAGCTAAAAAGATGGACAACGATGAGTCCCCTCCCAATGTCTCTGCTTTCTCTCCCTGTCTCTGTTACCGATCTGGACTCTGCGTGATGCTCCTGGGATCGAGCACTAACTTCATAAATCTTGGGCGCATGATCGAAATTTATTACGGATTAAAAATCCCCGGGACGGCAATATCAATTAAATACGTTGCTCCGACTTGGAGGGAAGGTAGACCGAGGTAGATGGAGCGAGACCCTCTCGGATGGATCCAACAGTCGGGCAAAAAACTTACCCACTTGTCAAAGAGCCGCTGGCAAGAAGTTTCAGCCAGCGAGCTCCATCTCGGCTAGCCGTCTTAGCTACCACAACGATAAATCCTCGTGGAAACAATGACGATGGTATTTCGAGAAAACCAACAAAAAAAAATCACTTTCCTAAAAATCTCGAAACAATCCAAGTTGCATAAATCGTATGCATAATCGCAAATGATTGCTCTGTTATTAAATTTGTCCAAAGTTGTCCACTTTGACGGGTTTCAAAGGCATTTTTGCTACGTATCAAAGAACTGCAATTAAGAACCATCGGATCCTTTTTCTCGCCGCATCGTCGCTTCTCACATTTGGTATATCGGACCTTTTCTTAAATACTGAAATGCATTCTGTCGCAAAGAGGTCCCCCTCGTGACTTCAATCATCTCCGAGTAATTATTCGCCAGAAGCCAGTTTTGCCCAATTATTTGAGCAGAGCAAAACTCTCGTCGAAAGGGACATAAGGGAAGCAACTGAAATCGGACGATTGAGGAATTAAAATTGTTCAAACTTGTTCGCGACCAAAGAGAAAATGTATTCCCTGGCATTCTGAATGAAAGCAGAGAAAGAGATAGTATTCAACCAACCGGAGCAAGAAAAATTTAAACACGGAAGAAACGAGAATGAATTTCCATTGGATACGTTTTTCTCACTTTTCCCTGCAACGGAAATTCAAACACGGAAGAACACTCTTCGTCTCTCTCATATTATATGCACATGTAATGTTTTGTATATTCACTTTTCGCACGGAATTTTAGCTGTCGACGATTGTATCTGACAAACCTTTTTTTGTTCAACTGAAATCATTCCCCATGAAAATCATCCAATTATAGTGAACGACTTTCCGTGCGGAGTTTTATCTGAAATCTTTCGATAGTGCGCACGCTCTGGGGTTTATTCAATTATTTGTGGTGGTAGTCGTGTGGAGTTCACCGAGTCAGGGGATAGCCTCGAGGGTAGCAAAGCGTTGCTAGTGTTGGATGGTGGGCGCTGTTGCTTCTAAAAGGGGTGTGAACGGGGCTCGACAACTTACACACTGTTATCTGTTGCTAGCAGAGCGGGTCCCGAGCCAATCCTTTGGTAATCCTCCGCAAAGCGGGGATCACGTGCCACGTGACATACGATACACCTCAGGATTATCCGACACACCTAAACGAAGAGGTATAACGCGAGAATCTCCACAAGAGTAGCAGCAGCAGCATCGGGAGTTATAATTGAAGTTATGCTTGGAGGATATACAAGGTCCGTAGAATCGGAGACAAGTTCTAACACCAATGATGATTCCAAGCAGACTTTTGAAACTCGTGTCTTTGGCTATTATGTGGTTCTTCAATTGCGTTGGTGATTTCAGCTAAAACATACTGAAGCTGTAATAGTACAAGCAAATAGTGGGCAAAATAAAATATACTATATTGCGTGCGAAAAATCAAATTTTGCGCACTCAATTAGGGGTATATTACGATACGAGGGCAGAAAAGACTTTTTAACGAGTGTAAATCACACGAATTTGAAAAGTCTTTGCCTCACGAGTTACATACAAAATATTATGTTACCACATGGGAAAGTCGAGGTTTATCCACGCGAAGCGTGGGTAAAACAAGACTTTCCGCACGGAGTGGCATAAAAATATATTAGGATCAATAACAGTATAATTGCGATAGGAGGATAATTACACAGCATTAACTGTTTACTTTTAACAAATCGTTGTCAAAGACAGATATTTTACAGATCTAACGTTTCTGTAGCGTTTCCGCTATTTTGTTAATACTATCTAATTGAAAATAGATAATCATTATAATCAATAGCAATTAAATTGTACCTTTATTACACGAATTTCACTGATATTCCTGTATTTGTAGTCATGAAGTTTTTCAAGTCTGTTGGATATGTCAGCTGGAACATACGTTCGAATGATCAGTCGTGGAAATATTATTGTTAAATAAGAATCGTGGAAACGAGATCGACAGGTTGGATAAGCCAAGTTGGGTGTCAGCGTGTCGATTGTCGATGTAATAGATGACTCCAAGCATCCAACACAATGCGATGTCGAGTGTGTAACCCCTGCGAATCGAGGGGTTGGTCCCGTGAAGGGACGATATACCCTTGCCACGTGTCTCACACCCCAAGGGGCATCGAAATACGTTCAGCACCGCGTTTACGCTGGACTTGAACAAACGTAACAACCACTCGAGCGTCTCTCTCTTTTCTGTGTCAACTCTAGTGAATTTCTATCGAAGTACCAATAAAACGTTGCTTCCTATCCGCACGCGTCTCTGACTCTTCTTTCGGAATGAAAAAAAAATCTACTCTGTTTACAAACGATCTTTTTATAGGGAATTGGAAATGTAAAGTTCCGTGGATTATTTCGAAACTCGTGATTTTTAATTGAGCATCAGAGTGTGCTAATACCCAAGAATCATGTATTACAAGCTATTTGCTCCCTCAAATTAATATCGATGTATCGTCTCGATAAATCATATCAAACGTACGATCAAACACGAAACACCTGTAATCTTTAAAAATCGATTGGTTCGCGTGGCCGGTGGTCCTCAATCGAGAGATTGTAACTGTTATTCACGATCTAATACGATAGATTTACGTTATTCTAACTGCTAGTCGAAAAAAAAAAAACAAGTATAACTCACGTTTTTCAATCAATTTCTACGTACTAATTGTCCAAGCTCGATTAGCCATTAGATTTACATAATAGGCCCGTAATCTTCACAGGTGCGGCGTCAGAGAAGCGCGTGGCTCTTAAAAACTTGCTGCCTGTTCCCTTCGTCAACCGAGCAATCGATAAACCCCTCATTACGAAATCCAGAAATCTTTGAAAAATAATCAAGATGACAATTTGAGAGTGACGATATATATAGTCATAGTATCGATGTGGTTTTCGCGATTCTATCGGGATTTTTAATATTAGCTGACTTTATCCGATAGATAGAAAATATCGATTGCGGGCCAGACATAATTGTGTATCATTATGTGTGGTCCGAGGAGTCTTAGAGGAACAGGGCAGTTTTTAGGACGATCACGCGAAATCGCTTAACCGCCCAAAGACCCTTTTGCGCATATTAAGAAATATAACAAAAGGAATAAAACGAACATATCGTACAAATTACCTAAATCGTGCTGGAGGTGCTCACCAACGGAGAGAGAGATCAACTATACCACGAGAATTTTTTTTCTCCGGTTTAACGGTCGGATACTTCACGCGATTCCAAGCTTAATAATTCACGCGCAATCTTGAATGCATCTTACGTGTGTATATTTATGTGAATGGATGCATTTCAGCTTTTTGAGCAATGCTGAATACAGCACACCGAAATTATAGAAAAGCCAACAACACGAGTGTGAGATTATATATTACGTGATGATGCTGCGTGGCGAGACGCAGTGTAGAATATATCGTTGCACTTTGGATGTATTTTTTTTTTTATTTCACGTTTATTTTAGCCGCAAGGTGTATTTCGATAGAGTCATTTTCGGGCAACGGGAGAACGAAATCTTGGCAAAGCTATTCACTCGAGGCTATGCTGCTATGGTTGTCTAATGTTACGCTAGTTTACTCTGCTGGGCGATGGACGTTGAAAGTCGTTAGGCGAAAAGTGATGAGCTCGTGAGTATAAAATTATAAATTCTAAAAGTCGTTCCATTTACAAATCTCCAGAAGCCTCCAGTGACTCTTAGAACTATGCTAAGTTCTAAACAAACGTGTTATATCTGAGCCATTTTTTTCTTTCCTGTCTTAAATCACACGTCGAAATTCGTCGATGGTTTATATAGGAACTAAAGTATTACTTAGTGGCTAGTAAATCTACATTCGAGATGACCGAATTCAGCACAAAAATATTAGTTGCACACGGAGAGAAATTTATGGTAAAAATAAACCTGCTATTTAGTACTCGAGGGACAAACCCCACCTTTGAAAATAATTCCAAAACTGTCATGAAAAATTTATCATGCTCACAAGTAAAATTTGCTTGACTTGAATTAAATTTACTTGATCTGAAATAAATTTTATTTTAGCGCATGGTAAAATTTTCAGACTGTTTTGGA
>JABMBT010002192.1:0-10253 GCA_018906895.1 Odontocolon sp. PSUC_FEM 10030002
TATCATTTTTTTTTCTTTTCATATTTTAAAATAATTTCATGGAAAATTAGCGTTGTAAAAGACGTTGCTTGTAAGTGTTGTTTGGTGTAGCGAGAACTGAACAACCGAAGAACTACATCAAGTTTAAGCAAAACATTCCGCATTATATTAAAATAAATAGTCAAGTACCGAGAAGAAGTACAAGATGATAATATAGCGGTGGCTATACTAAATGAATTAGGAATATAGAATCAGAGACCGATGGAAAAATCTGGCCTGGTTTTATGAACTCATTTAGATATAATATCTTCGACGTCATAAGATGAGAGTCCATGGTTACTCCTGTGTGAGGAGACCATAAGGCCCCCCAGGGACTCTTGAGTGTCACAGCGATGAAACGAATAACCCCTTGTCCGGCCATAAAGGACGATGTTAATTGCCGGCTTATAATACATCGTGAATCTCATCCTCCTTCTCGATGTGCACCGTATTAAAACAAACGAAGCGTGGCGCAGTATAGCATACCATAGGATACTATAATACAGATGGCAACCAGTTTTAGTAGTGGTGGTACAAGAGATAACAACGCACCGACCAAGCGCATAATAATTCTGATCGCTTGCGCTTGGCGTAGGCGCACTGTAGCAGGGGCGATATCTTACGGTGCGAGTCGGGGTTGGAAATGAAAAGACAGAGCATACGAATGACAGAGTGAAAGAGTAAGATAGGGCGACTGGAAAGCCGGCGGCTAGCAGTGGCCTGGGTTAGTGAGTTACCTCTCCACTGTTTCTGTTCATCTCTCTCAGCTATGCCAGGCATTAATGAGCGCTCTAATTAAAACACCGGCTAATGAGAATATATTAGAACGATGTTGCCTGGTTTTACACGCACGGGAGGTCCATCTCTCCGTTCGTGTGATGATCCTGTGCGCACCACAAGACCCCAGCGTACTCTACATAAATATATCACTTTTGCTTGGGATGATAATGTCCTTCGGGAACAGGAAACCCACGTGCGTATAATATATCCAACATAGGTTGAGAATTTTGGTTTCTGAAGATTGATGTATAAATCAATGATGGCCCGAAAGTTCTTGGAGTCTCTTACCAAGGGCTTCGATTCTTCGCTAGAGAAGCTTGAGATACGGTCAATGACCTTGATGGCTCTGTTCGAAGAAATGGACAGACTCCTAATATACTCTGTATCCTCTTTTGCCATCCCGGCAAACCTCTAAAACAGAGAATCTCGATGGCGAAGAAGATTGATAGTCCCAGCACCGAAGAGGAAGACTCTCGTCTGAGAGACTCGGCATCAGCAGCAGCAGGACGCGTTTCTTGCTCCCGCAAACGCCGGCCCGTTCAACTTTCGTTCGACGAACGGTGTAATGGTCGGCCCCTCGGGTAAATCGATAAAATTAAATTTGCACGATTAATCATGTCTTTTTCTGCTTCTAATTCTCGAGTCCAGAATCGTATACTACACCACATTTAATTAATCGCAAAACCCATGTTCTGATTTTGATTAAAATGCTCGAAGCATTGAGGAATTTTGATCGCCACTACGTGTAAACCAGTGTGTATGTCCTGTGCGCATCGACCAATCACGTTAATGTGCACGCAGTGGGATATATTTGGTGTGAGCTCGCTTGGCTCGTTCGTTGCAAAGCGCGATCGTAACGCGACAGCCACTTTATTACGATTTAGCGGGTAGGTAGGTATACCTAAATACACCGTATCGCTATATCTATATCAGAGAGATCCGGAGGCTCGCATGTACATTCGCCCTAAGTAATTTCTTGCCATTCTCGCCTACCGTTGCCTCTGTTTTGCATGCATGTACTGTGTCACATGCATACATTCCCATGCAAACGTGTACTTAAACATACAAGTCGCGTGTACAGGAGGCACCGAGTGAAGCCGGAAGAAAAATTCGTCTGCGACTCTCATACTTTCTTTGGCCCCACGTCATTTCGTAATGAAGTCACGCGAGAAGCGGTGGTGGCATGCAGACGGTCGTCGGCGCACTATACTATACCTGTGCGCTAGTTGGTCGGACAGTGGCCAGGGGGATGAAGGGCAGAGTACATAAGAAATAATAAAAAAAACTCACCGTTGGACCAGCAGCAGTATGCGACGAGATACACAAGACCTGCAGCATGGTGTCCCGCTGTTCACGTCCCGCTGACAATTCTAGCGCCTTCACTGCCGACCCAGACCATGAACACTCTTCGGTCCATGACCAGGCAGCAAGTAGATATTATTGCCTTGCTTACCAGGGCCCGTTGCCCGTCATGGTACCTCGCAAGATACTTTCTTTCGGTCTTCGTGTGTGTCACCAGCAAACAAATATCATGATGTATTTTACGAGGATCGTGGCCAATTTCATCGCTCCATTAAGCTCTCGCATTATCAGACGAATTTGTTCATCCCTGTGACGCAATGTGTGTACATACTAACGCGTTTGTACTCACATTCTGACAGCCCTGGTGTCTCTTATATACAAGTAATGTAAGAATGTTGTATTTTCAAAAGTCCCCAAAATCTGTGGATTTCAGTTGTTATCTTTCATGACTGTAAGCTCTTATATATTGTGTCACAGATAATTTCAATTATCGTTATCGTTTCAGTTCATTGTCCCAAATGCGGAAATGCCTTTAACCTTTTTCTTGTAGACATTAGGTAGGTTCTGTTTTCTTTGAAGACCAATCGGTGGAATAGAGTCATTTCCTCATACTCTTCGATCTAACCATCGTGTATTTTCGCTCTGGTCAGATCTTCGTTTTGAGGCTTTTTCTTTGTACACTTCAACAACAGCGAGCATTGCAGGAGTAACAAAGTAAAATGGTACGGTGAAATCTATACGACGTAATCATCAAGGAAATACAAGAAAATTACGTGTATACACGCTCGATTTCAGTCAGTCCGGTGTTGACATAATTGAGAATGATTTGATGTAAGCAGATGATACGTCTATGTTAAACTTACAGTACGAATACATCCAATGCCAGCGATATGCAAAAACTCTCAAAAGTATCGACTAACAAAAAAAAAACGCCTTCGTCAGACACTCTTTTTTTTTCTCCGATGCTCAAAAATTCCGTAGTGTCCATGAGGATACTTTTTATTTATCTGTTAGATATCTTTGACTCTCTGTATCACGTTGTTGTTTGAAATACAGTCTTTTGATTCACCGTAATTCTTGATGAAAACCGATTTATTCCTTGTGTATCAACAAAAACAACTATAATACACACCGTGTACTATATAGTAATTCATACCATGGTCCTGGAACTAAATGAATCCACGCAGCTGACTTTATATTTCTAGACCTCATTAAGCAACTGGAAGGTTAATTCTGGTGTCTTGTTACTGGAAAAACATATCGCAACTCGAAAGAAAAAACACGTTACACAGAATCGTTGTGACTGTCAGACAGCTGTCTTATATCCAAAGAAAAACTCGTAAAACAGAAAGCGGTTGTTTTCAACACTCGCGTAAACAAGCCGAATAAGAAGACGACGAGAGAAAATTGAGAAAGAAGCTTTCTCTACTGGATGACGCCATCTGCGCAACCCTCTTTACGGCATTATCTGTACACCCAATTGAACTGCTTTTTCTCTCTCATTTCCTTGCTTCGGTTCAGTTCTCTCTTATTCTCATTTCTCTCAAACCTTTCCTCTTTGTACGATCCTTCCACTTGTTCCAGCCTTCTTTCCTCATTCCATTAACCTACTCCTTTTGCAATCAGTTGTATTTCATCTTTTACCTTCTCACATTTTTAACCAATTTTTTATTTTTATACAGTTTTTTTTTTTCCATTTGTGTAGTGTAGTAACCACATTTCTTCGCCATAAGTCCTCCATAATTCCAAAGCTGCCATTACTAACATCTATTGGTGAATTTACAATCTATTTATTCGATTACACTTTGGGTTAGTATTTGAAACCAATGGAAGAAGAAGAGAAGGAGTAATAGAGAACTATTCAGTAAACGGTACAGTAAACTATTAAGTATAGCGATTCCTGGTACGTATTGTGGTACCTAACATAGTATATAATAGTATAATAGGAAAGCCATGGAAATTCTGAACTCAGGGTAGCAATGTAGAACGGTGACGCCGCTTTAGAACTTTGCCGTCAAATTTCACAGAAAGGATTCGTCCAGTTGGAAATGCCGAAGCGGTCCGTCATAATACCATGTGATTCGTTCACGGTTATAGCGATGTAATTCCTCGACATGGAATCGACAAATACTTCTTACTGCCTCGACCTGTAACCATGAGAAATAGACTCTGCCGGTGATGAATATACAAATATGACGTTAGATTCATGTCAATCTGAGCTAACAGGGTGCACTGCATGCTAATGTATCACTCTTTGTCTTTATGCAATGGAAATTCCCAACTCAGGAGACAGTAGCAGTTTGGTAATACAAGAAGACAATCGCTCATATCACGTTCCACTACCTCGCTTTCTTGCGTGCACGTATTGTATGGGTAATTTAGTCTAGATAGAATTAAACAAGCAAATGATCGTATCGCCGTTCATTTTGAAATTCTCGGCATGCTTGCACCGTTCCATCAACATTTTGATCTTTGCTAAAGAAATTATAACTGCTCAAACTATCGTGGAGATGATGTAAAAGTATATGCGAGTAAAAATCGTCACTCATTAATTTAGCAGGTCCTCTGCCTCATTTTGAGGTTCAAGAGAAATTCGATTCGAGTATTGCTCACAGTGTAGTAAATCGAGAGCTGTGGTGTTGTGCTTTGTATAAAGATAAGACTATCATCCTATAATCTCGTTGTTAAACCTGCATGGATACATTTGTCGATATCGATGAGGACCGATGGTAGTTCTCGTGCGATGGTTCTGCTAAACCTGCAATGAAACTGTGGGTTCATCGCTTGGAGATGCTAAAGCAATGATAATCCTGTCGTTCGATGCGTATTTAGCAGCTCCGATGATCGTGGCAGTGGTGGTGGCGTTGAATTTGGTATATAGAAACTTTCGTTCCGTTTTACGGTATCGAGGATTCCACAGTCTCGCGCTTCTGTTCAAACTCCGGTTGAATAATGTAATGCAATCAAACAGTTGAAAGCGTTACTGACAACTTTGTCTTCACGGGCTGCGAACCCGAGAGAACTCTACGCTGTGTTTTCTACGCTAGGCATCCACCAGTAGCCGATCTCGCGGAACGAGGAGCAGTACGGCTTGAAGAAATTTAGACGCCCTCCAGAAATTTCAAACCGTATAGTTCTCGGCTAATCGATTTCAAAAGTACGATGGGATTCTGTGGCATATTTAAATTTTGAAATACGACGTAATTGTACGGACGATTTGTTCAAACATATTCCCTCGTTCTGAATTCGCTGATGTTTCACGTGTCTCTCGAAAAACAATGTTGGAGAAACATCCTTCCTTTCAATGCTTCGTCGTATATTCTAATAAAAGAGTTTCCGTGGTTCATCAACTCTAAACCAATCATAGATACACCAAAAAGTCTACCAAAAAGTGAAGTCACTGCGATGATCTTAAACTTGCAGTTCAATTTTTTATTTTTTATTTAGGTACTGTAGCTTATAGGTATACAGTAATAACCTGACTTACGTGATCCAGACTTTCTCGAACTCGCCGTTACGCCATCGATTAGTTCCCGCCTCCTCCAACCTTTAAAAATTCCGGAAGACATAGAATCTAATGACAAATGCGGTTCGATCCCTATTCAAGGCCTAAGGAAAATAGCGTCTTGTTATTTTGAAGAGATTTTCGAAACCACCTACGGCGTAACTCCTGGGTATTACTGTATTATCTCGTAGAATCTCTCGACTGCTCTCACGAACGTTGATTTTATATTTATATATGCCCAAGCGAGATCTGAATAATCGAACGAGTAAATAGAGACGAGTGGAAATCGAGTGACGTGAATGATGGATTGTGAGGACAGTATAACTCCAGGATCGAAAGTACATTGCCAGACGATATGAAACGCAGTCAATGTCTATCTATACCTACCCCAGGTATTGATACTGCATATCGAAGTTAAACAATTACCTGGCTTAGCATGGGAATCCGTGTATGAGCGGAGTTTGATGCTTTGGGTGCCTCACTGCTTTCCTACTACTGCAGTGATCACACGCCTGGTTATACATATACGCGACCAAGAGTAATTTGTCGTTCCGTCGTAATCCCGCTATAAACTGGGGCAATAATTTTAAATCAAACAGGCAGCCCTGCGGGATTAATTCATCGCGCGTGTCGCACGGTGGTCCGTTGTGATCGGAAAAGTGGAATGAACGCGCAAGCCTGACGTGTTTCGAACTTCTACTGCAGCTGTACGGATTGTGTTGCTTATTAGTTATGGAATTAATAAAATATCCAATTTTTTTATAAGAACGCTTGTCACTCTTTAAGACAATTATAAATTAAAACATAGCGAGGCTGACATTTTATTTGATAAATTTTAAACAACTTTTATTAGGTCATTCTCAAGCCACGGCAAGTTTGGTAAACGCATACATATACACGCGCTCTGATACTCGTACGTATGTAGGCTAAAAAGTTTTATTTGCAAAGCTTTTTAGCCCACTGCTTCCTCGCCCGGAGGGTTTCCGGATTCGGTAAAATCTCACGTGAATTTTACAAACTCTTCTTTCTCTCTCCTTCTCTCTTTCTGTCCGGGAAACTCCGTAAGTCACAGTTAGAAATTTCGGCCAAACTTACCGTTTCACTCTTATACTATACGCGCTTTTCGCGAAGGCACACAAGGAGGGATGATTCTATTCGTTCGCTCGAAATAAGTGCTCACGACACTTTTATATTGTTGAGCTACGACGATCCGAACAAGAAACGTCGCAAACTTTTTCGCGTACCGTTCACTGGTACACATCGTCCGCTCTTCCCAATCCTCCATCTCGATTCGCCGAATATTTATCGTCGTTATTTATTTCACCTATTTCATCACGCCTAAATGGATGAAATTCAAAGTAGCTAACAATATTTCCACGTCATCGAACACCTATCGATATTCTATTAGTTTGATATTTCAATCACGTATAAACAATATTATCAACACTGTTTCATTTTTGCTTTTAAGCGATATTCAACCGAAAGTAAGTACATAAAAATGTCTTATTCTTTCGTGTTATTTCAACTTGTCGGAAGAAACTTCGAGTATAAGACGAGGCGCAACATGGAACTGGAGCGAAAGTGTTTATCTGGCGTCTCGCAATAACAATTGTTTTCCCACTTAATTGTTTAAAAGCTGGGCAAACGTCGTCGGGAACTCCGGTGAATCGAGAACGCGGAGGCGTCTGGCCAGACGTCCTCAGAGCCGTCAGAGCAGTGAGAGTACCAGGATAAAGATTGTGCGGGGTGACAGCTCCCGCGTGAGTCAATATTGAATTATGAATTTATCAACTTTCGTCTCCAATGGTGCGATGGTGTCTTCACTTCGATGGAGGGGATAAGGTTGAACCGAGAGTAAGGAAGTTCTTCACCAAACCTCTCTAAATTCTCTAGTGCTCTCGCGCATACATATATATGTTTATGATAAGTAATACCTACATGTATGTATGTGATAAATCCATCGAACTACCGGGCTCTTCGTTGCTGGTCTTGGTTCCCGTTGATGAGATAGACGAGAATCACTTCTCTTCGTTTTCGAATCGAAGATGGTAATAACAACGCCAGGCAATTTGCAGCTACAGTGAGTAAGATATATGGGCAGCAAAAGCTGCACTACTTTCCCGGTTCTCTGCCCAGTTCAGAGCCTCCGCGATATCGAACGAAATGTAGTGTAGTTCAAGAGTGCGAGGAGGGCAAGGCGAAAGCTTTCGTGCTTTCCCTCGTTTCTGTGCCTTCTCGTCAACAACCTCGTAATTCCGGGACGGGCCACGGACTTCCCGCCAAGTTTATTTCCCTTTTATACATTGTTGCTGCGGTTACTACTTTACAGCTACAATAATCGCTATACATATCTTCAGCCTATTTCAAATAAGAGTGTGTCTCTGTGGTAAATTTTTTGGTCTATCTGGAGCAGATCTTTCAAGTGAAAATGTACCAAAAGTCCTCCCACTCGGACGATTAGACGTGTACTGTCGAACTTCGCATAAGTTACAAGTTAGGGTCGACGACCTCGTATTATTCGTACTGTTCTATTCTCACTGTTTTACAGTTTCAGAGCACTGACAGGGAGATGGTATGGGAAACGCCCAATGCCCTTCGAAGCTCTTGGGAATTGTTTCCAGAACTTCTGCGGGGTTTCGCCACTAATGAGTGTAGTGGGGTCAGACAGTACCATTCATTTTTTAATTAAAACATTTTTACATTTTGCAGATTCATTTTAAAAAATGAAAATGTCCTTGTCTAATTATTTGCAAAACGGTATACAATGTAAGTTTAAATCAAAAAAACTTTTCCCTACTGACATATTCAAAAATATTAACATCATTGTTGATTATACCATTTTAATTTACTCAGACTGGTTTGTTTTATGTCAGTCATTCCACATCTGTATCGTATAAAAAATTGATTTCAGCATTTATGATATTTGTTAATTCCTCTCATCGTGTATAGGAAGCTATCCTCGTGTATCCTATAACTACCTAACCAAAATTTGGTCGAGAGATCGATCGTCGTTTCAATATTGTATTTCTACTAGCGGGAATACGTATGCACGACGGTTGAGAGCAACGCGACGCTATAACTCATCTCCTCTATCACATTCTCTATCTTTCTCGTACTCTCTCATTCGTTGAAGTAACGCCGTATATTTCGTACAATTTTATCGGATCGAGCGATTTGCGATTCGATTTCAGTGAGGCGTTATGCGGGGACACAACCCTGCACTGTGACCGAGGAGCTTGCATATATTCTCAGGTAAACCCAATTGCGGCAGGGAACCTCCGGTAGTTCAGATATATGGGTCAACATGTAAGCGGAAATACAGTACGACGTATATAACATATATATTTATCAGTGGTAGTTGGTGGTACAGTCGATATCGTGACTACACGAATAATCCAGTGAATTCGTCGATTTCTCTGGTGCACTATTTATCGGTCCTCGTTTACGCCTACATGAACTTTTTCAACGTAACTCAAAATAGAAAAAAAAATTGTAGAAAGGTAGATAACCGATAACCCAGATAACCGATTGAATATGGAATTCGTATATTTTTATTTTATAGATTCTTTTCGTTCATGACCTTACAAAAAAAATATCAGATGAAAATAAAAGATTAAATATCCACGTTCTATGAATATAGGGGAGAGTGGGGCAAAACGGGACGCTGGGGCAAAACGGGCCATTGCGTAAAAAATGTAGATGTGAGATAAAATCGGGTGCAAAGATGGGGCTGTCACGCATTCGGAAAACACCGTCGAACTTTTTGATTTTACCCGTTATATTTTTTTAAGACGATGACCCATTTTGCCCCGGCGTCCCGTCTTGCCCCACTCTTCCCTATACGAAGATACACAGTTTTTCTTGAATACCGGTGAAGTGAAAGCCCCGATCTGACGACGAACCACTTCGACTTCAATTTAAGGATTATACAGGGTGGGTCACTAACTTTGACCACATTTACGTGTATCTCTTGTGGATATGTGGACAAAGTTAGTGCCCCACCCTATATATTGAATTTATTCAGTCCTCTTTCCCGATTACAAAGTATAATATCGTCACGATCGAGGATAGCGAGCAATCCGAGTCTGAGTAAAGAAGGAATAAAAATGATCGAGTCAGACAGATCGCGACGAAAAGTGCAATGAAATCGATTCGATTTTATGACGTATAATTATAATGTAAAAATAATATTACAGCCAAATATATATACAAAAATCCAGCTACTGAATAAAAAAAACATTGAAAGAAGATTATAAAAAAAAGAATAATTTCTCGAAGTAGGATTTATTTTTATCGAATTACTGAAGGCTAAACTTTTTAAATCCTTCAGTCACTCCACTTTCCTTCGGAAAAATTATTGTTGCAGATTTTCCACTTTTCTTTTTTGGACCCGGCCAACCTTCTTTGAAACAAGGCAAAAGCTCCCCTGGAATGCTGGGCAAGTGAACACGTTTATCAGGGAAAAGAGGATTACTCGAGAGGGAAGCAAGTCTCGAATGCGCTGAGCCCGAAAAGAAAGTTTTTCGGGATGAACGGAAAGTCGTTCTGCAGGTATTATCTCTGGAACTCAGTTTCGGCCTCTCACAAATGTATTACCAGGGAGTGAAATATCGTCATGCATTTCCGAGATTTAAGACAAAATTTCAGA
>JABMBT010002193.1:0-18366 GCA_018906895.1 Odontocolon sp. PSUC_FEM 10030002
TCTCAAAAACGGTTGCTCTGATGGAAAAATGTTTTATACAAAAGTTGTAGGGTTTTATAGAAGACATACGATGGGCATGTAGTAATTTTCTTCAGTAGAGACGTCAAGGTTATGTGAAGGTCACCTCAGCTTTTTCAGCGGAACCTAAAATGCTAATATTACAGAATGATTGCTGATTTTATGCTGAATTCAACAAAAAAAAAGGTTTTCACCTAGCTTCAAAAACTCAGAAGTTATAGGGTTTTAATGTTTGATACTTCAATGTGCTGTAACTCCGCGGATTTTAAAGCTAGGGGAAAAAACTTTTTTTCGTTGAATTCGTCATGGAAGTGACTACAATTTCATGTTATTAACATTTTTGTTTCGGCTGAATAACTTGACGGTAACCTTTACTGGAACTTGACGCTTCCACAGATGAAATTGCGCAAGTGACAATCGTATGTACTCTATGAAGTCCAACAACTTTTGTATAAACATTTTTTCCATCTAATGAACTGCTTTAAGGATACAACACTATAAGAAGAAAAATAAATCCTGTGTATACGAATTAAATAAAAATAGATCTCCCACATTCTTACCATTTCTCATTCGATATAAAAAAACACCTCGCGAAAGACGGTTGCTTACAATTAAACCTAAGAGGTCGCTCATGATATGAGTCTAAATGTCGATTGAGTCACCTTTCAGGATTTTTTTTCACCATTCCCTATTCGTGACACTTTTTTTTAACTTAAAAACTATACTTTGGTATGGTGGGAATTGAAACAAAAAATAAAAAGTTAAAAATGAAACACCCTAATGTATATATATGTGTGTGTGTATGTGTGTATGTTTAGTTTCTATATATGTATATATTACATATATATAGTATATCGGATGTCGTTTAGGGTATAAATAAGATTTCGCATTTTCCTTCTTTTTTTATCGTACTAGACGATCGATTCAGCCAATTCGTAACATTATTTGTACACATTGAAGACATTTGCTGCCTGGCAGCATCGCCTTTTGAATAATTTAAGTAATAATCAACCTATATACGCCCAGTTTTATTTCTCGTTCTAATATCTTTGGCTAAAAAAACTAAACCGACCTTTTGGATGATGAAACGAAATTGCTGGAAATACGGCGAATTGATTTATTCGTTCTTGTCGCTTACATCCTTACTCGGTTTCTCACGCGCACCGTCTTCCAGACTTATAGCGACGTCCTGAAACAAAAAATAGTTCGAATTTATTGTAAACAAAAAATAATGAAGAAAAATAATTTACGAAATTTGAGGATTTTTGCCGAAAATTCCTTTTACTTTTTTAGTTGCTCCAATTCAATTCAGATTAAATTCAAGTTAAATTTTCAAAAATATGTAACAATTTTTATAATTTTCATTAAAATAAACAATACATAACTATTTTTTTATAAATTTTTTACCTGGACAGCAATCTGCAGCGGAGTCGGCTCCCCGGGTAAACAATCCGTTCGCACGATACTCGCCGGTAATAATCTGGGACACGGTTTACCCGTGAATAACATAAAAAGAGCGTGAACCGTTCGCCTTTGCGTCAATTCCGTGTGTCGATGCTGATATCCAGTTAAATGTCTTCGATGTCGCGCGGCGGTCGGGAACCATCTTTCGCAGAGCGTGCAGTAACGTCTGTGTCTTATCGTAGCCTGAAAAATTGTATTTTTTTTTATTATACAGGCAAGAGTCTTCGGGTTAAAAATAATGAATTTAATTAATTACCTTTTCGTGATACGCCAATTGGGAAACGATGTCCGCAAAAGTCACAGCCTCAGAATCTTGCTGTTTAGTGATGCTTTCCAAGTTATCCGAGTCAATTTTTTCATCGATTTTCTTTGGTATCTCGGAATCGATTTCCGGTTCTTCCTGTTTCGTTATCACAGGAGGCGATCGAGATGTGTCCCGATCAGATCCGGTTAATTCGAAATTCAGATCTATCTGAGGCTCTAAAACGGGCATTTTTACATCGCTCGGCGATTTTCGGGTTTCATCAGTCACTTTTGTTTCGCTGATTTTTCTCTCACCCGATCGCGATATTTTTGGTATTTTATAAGATTTCATCTTGTTTGTAGAATCGTCGACGATCGTTCCTTTGGATAAATTTACTTGCGGCTCAGTCGGTTTTTCCGTCGACTTGGAACTTTTACTCGTTAAAGATTTTTCCGAACGACTCGACAAGTCGCTCGATTTGGTCCTCGAATTTTCACCGAAATTTTCATTGTCGATCGATTTTCCTCTGTTAATTTTTGTTACGTTCGTCGCCGGGAGTGACGAACGTTTTGAATTTTTCGCTATTGTACTCAAAGAAATCGCGTCGTTCTTCGAATATCCTTGTTGTCGAGTATCGTTCATCCAAGATTTACGATATTTTTCGTGCTTTTCGACGGAACGATGCGATTTTTCCGGTCTCGATTGTCTCTTATCTTCTACAGTTTCACTTTTCGTTTTATCAGTTCGACACACAATTTCCGTATTTTTCAATGATTTTGATGAATTATGGAAGACTCCGCGTTCCTCGACGTCGCGTTTTGATTTTTTTGAAAAACCGGATAATCCGACGAAATCGAAACCCGATCCTTGTTTTTTCTCCGCTGCTGTCTTTGGTCTCGGTTTCGACTTTGGTTTAATATCGTTTTTCGATTTCGTCAAACATCGCTTCAACGTTTCTTTAGCTGCCAAAACTTCCTTCACCAAGGAATCCGAGCAACAAATATTTTTCATATCCGTTTCGACGAAAAATTCTCCGGATTCATCGTTTTTCGACCAACATTTTTTCGATTCGTTTTGGTAGACAACATTTTTCGACCTCACTTTCATCGCGGGACTCTCGTCGCCTTCGTTGTCGTCGTCGCCGTTGTCGTCGTCGTCGTCGTCAGTGACGGAATGGCTCTTAAAATGTTCCGATCGATGAATACTATTTTCTAAAGTCGACGTGGAATCTTCTTCGAGGGATTCGTCAAGATTGTCAATTCCCGATTCGTCGAGAATCGGCATAGGAACGTCCAACGAATCCACCGTGCTGTTATCAACGATTTCCAATTCGAGCTCAAATTGCGTTGGAATCGCGTCGTCGGAATACAATTTCCCCATATTTTCAACGTTATTCTCGATTTCCAAAACTCGTTCCAAAATATCAGATTCCGGCTGACTCGTGTCCGGCGATGCCGGTAAAATTTCAATCGTCGTTTGACTCTCGTCCGAAGAATCCAATTTAATAACCGAACTTTCGTCGAAATTTCCAGTCGAATTTCCGGCCGAATTTTTCTCCGATTTTCTCGAATTTGTCGAATTTTTTGAGTCACCCTCGATTATCTTGGATTTTTTCTTATCATCGACGTTTTCTCGAGTTTCTGTATTTTTCGTTGATTCCTCGGTATCGTTGATCTCTCGTTTAACTTTGGCTGGCAGTGATGTGTGTTTAGTCGAAGAAACGTTATCAAAAGGAACTTTTCGATTACTGTTTAGACTTTCGTCAAAACTTTTTCGTCGATTATTTCTGACGATAGTTTCCTTGTCATTCTCGTAATAGCATCGAACTTTGTTCAAATCGCAGTCTGATTTTCTTCTTATTTTTCCACCGAAACTCAACGAATCTCTTCGACGATTAATATCCGACGAATTTTCTTTCCAATCGTTATTTTTTCTTATTTCCGAAATTTCCTTCTCGCCGATTTCGCTCGAAGTCTCGAGCATTTTTAACGCTAGCTTTCCATTTCCAGGCTCCATCGCCATGTAATCCAAGACCCAAAATCGTTGTAATTTTACTTCCGGTTGCCATTTAGAATCTTTTGTTATCGCCTCTCTTCCGCCTTTACTGAGTTCGCATTTGAATTCAGCGCTCGGCGAAGTTCGTTTAATTATGACTTTCGGTATTTTTTCCGACAAACTTTGATGAGAATCGTTGGTATCATCGACGCTATCGGTAATTATTCTTTTCTCTTGCGATCGCGATTCTTCTTTTTTATAGTGTTTGTTCGTTCCTTTTCGTTGTTTTTTCGAACCGGATTCGCCGGGACTTCTCGAGCGCCGTTTTTTCGACGATTGACTCGAAGAATATCCGCTGTTGCTTCCGACTTCTTGTTTCTTAATCGTTAATTTTGGTATTCTGTCCTGTTTCGTGTTCTCGTCGATTTTATCGACTTTTCCACTAGAATTCTGATATTTCGACGATTTATCGATGAGCGTAAATTTGTAGGAATTACTCGTGTTGCTGTTATCAGCGTTATCGATAAAATCCATTTGTGTCTGAGTCTCCGACGATTGTCTCGATAATTTTCCAACGAGAGAAACTTTATCGCCACGAACAGGCGATTGACTCGTCGACGATCTTTGAACTTTTTTCAACTTGACTCTCGGCACGTTTTTCGACGTATCAGCTATGTTTTCGTATATTCGTTCCTTAATATTTTCCGTTATCATTCTCGGCATTTGATTGTCCTCCAATTTTATCTTCATTTTTGGAATTTTGCCCTCGATAGGCGAGTCTCGTTTTAAATCCTTTTTATCGCGTTTTATTTCGACTTGAAAGACTTTTTGATCTTTAACCGAATTTTTCGTTAACGGAATTTCCGCCTCGATTTCGTCAATCGCCGTTGGAGTTCCGGGTCGAGATCGAACGTTTCTGATAATCATTTTCGGTATTTTCGGATGAACTTGAATTTCTTTCTTCTCGAAATCATGATTTTCCCGAGTTTCACTTTCGAGCGGTTGCGTTATCGTCGAAGACGAAGTTTTCGAAACTGTTTCATTTTTCTTTATCATAATTTTCGTAACGATATTTTCGTTCGCACGACTCGTCGAACTTTCCGACGTCGAATTAATCGGCGATTTGTCATTTTGTATTTGACCGGAAAAGCTTAAAATTTGTTTTTTACACGGAGATTCTTCCGTTCTTTTTTCTTCCTCTGATTTTACAATTTTCTTCGAAATATTTTCCATCGCGGAATCTTCGTCGATTCTCGAAAAAAATGAATCTTGAAAATTTCGCACCGGTGTCTCGGGATCAATTACGGAAGAATTTACAATTCCGCAATTTGCAAACGAGGAAAAATTTCCGACCAACGCGTTGCCGTCGTCTCCCAATTGTTTGAAATCCATCGATTCGCTCGGAAATCTCGTCGATGTCAGAGTATCATCCAATCGCGATGTTTCGGACTCCGGTAATTCACTGACAGGATCAGGAACTTGCAATTTCATACAACTCGAAAAACTCGTCGAAGAATCGATTAAAAAATCTTTGCAAGAATTTTGTGCATGAAAATTTTTCCCAATCTCAGTTCGGTCCATCGTTTCGTCGATTATCGACGCGACGTTCGAATTATCAAATTTTTCGTCATGTTTTTCGTCAAAAATTTCCGTCTCGTTTTCAGGAATTTCCTTCGATTCTATTGTTTCGATTATTTTTGTAATTTTAGAATTTTCGAACGAAATATTCCGAAAATCTGAATTCTCGAAAGCGTCGCTCGAAGCTCGTCGAAAAGATGCTGGAAAAATTTTATCAGCACCGTCGAAATTCGTTGGAATAGAATTTTTGTGAAAAATCGTTTCCGGTTTATTACAATCACGATTTTTATCTTGGGTCGTATGTTTTTCTTTTTCTTGCTCCAAATTGAGCTGCGACTCTTTGAGCGAGCCTCGAATACGAGGAATAATCGCCAAATCCAGACCTCTGACAATTTCACTGATTTCATTATCTTTCAAAGCTTTCGTTTCAATCGTCGATATCGACCAAGTTTTTTCCAAAATCTCAATTTTTCCATTATCAACAGATTTGTCAATTTTTTCACTATCTTCGATCACAACGTCGATAATTTTCTTCGAACAATCGGCCTTGACAATTTCTTTCTCGACTTGTTCAATTTGGACAATTTCGTTTCCGGGCCGATTTTTTAAATTTTCGTAGCATTTACTTTCTCGATCGAAATATCTCAAAGTCTCATCGACGTTGGATTTATCGAGCGAAGGCTCGATCGCTTCCACATATTTATTCGTCGTAGCAGCGTAAAATAATTCCGTAGTTTCGACTTTGTTAACGAAAGAATTTTTCCATCTCTGAATTCTTCTCGAGTCTTTGGTCGCCTCGACGCACGTCGTCGATGATTCCAATCCGCTGTCCGACAAAACTGTTTGAAAATCTTGTTCAATGTCCCAACCGATCGGTCGTTTGTCAATATTTATCGTCGGACTCGCGATCGGAATTTTCGTGAATCGCGACGAATCGTGAAAAAATCGATTTCTCTGATTCTCCGATCTTTCCGGACAAACAGCTACAATTTTTCTCGTCGAAATTTCCAACTCTTGACCGTGAAAAATTTTGGAAACGAGATCGTTCTCTCGTCCGGAAAAACATTTGGAATTCGTCAACGAATCGTCAATCGCGTTATTGTTTCTCGTGCAAGTATCGACTCGTTCGTCGATTCGCGTTCCTTCCGATCGTCGAACATCCTGATCGATTTCTTCCTGATTATTCTTACGAGAGTCCGTTTTAAACGTCAAAATTGGAACCGTTTCCCCGATTCTCGGATTATTCGTCGTCAAAGTATCATCGACGTATCCGCGTGATTGATCGTCGCTGCAATATTCCATTTCCGACGGAATTCTCGTTGTTTCTCTTCTTCTATTTTCGTGTTTCTTCGATCTGACGATTCTCGTTTCCGTTTCTTCCAACCGTTGTCTGTTCGACGACGAACGTTTCGATTTACCAGAATGATAATCGACTCCCCTGCGTTGTTTTTTCTCGTGACTCGATCGATCCTCGACGATCTGTCTTCGTTTGTTATATAATTTTCGCAACGATTCTCGATTGTAATTTCGCAATAAATTTCGAGGATAATGTAATTTCCGAAGAGACGGATATCCTTCGCGCTGTCGCGCCTCCATAATCAGAGCTCTATAAGTATAATTTCGGTTTGGACTGTAAGTAATCCTTCCGTCTTTGGTCGTATAAACAGGAACTGTATTAAGATTTATCTCAAACGCATCGAGACTCGCCAATTCGTCGCAGCTCGTTCCGTAATTCGTTGATTTTCTGTATCTCTCGCGATCCTCGTGTCTCGTTTTTTCTCTGTATCTATTGTCACTCGCAGAATTTTCTTCGTCCTGTTCCGTTTCGCTCGTCTCGTTGGGCGCTACGTCAAAATTATCAAAATCCAAAGTCGACGAATTTTCGAAAGCCGAACTGTAAGACGGGCTCGGCATCTTTCTCGCCTCTTTCCCATGTTTCTCCGAATTCATTCGTGAATTGTCTTTGATTTTTGTCGACGTGGACTGTTTGTTTCTCTTCGACTCGTCGTCTTTCTGATCGATCGACGATCGAAATTCATTCGTTTCCGCGTCTTCCTCGAGAGTCCAGGGAATGTTAAAGTTTTTTAATATCTGCGATGGAAAGTTTCTCTCGTCGATGACGACTTCCTTTCTCGTACGTTCTTGATGCAACAATAATTCGTCGTCCATTGATTTACGAATTTTTCGTCGAGTTGCGCTGTTATTTTTCGATTTTGATATTTTTTTCGTACAATTATCGAGCACCTCTTCTTTTTTATTTTCGTCAGATTTTCGGTATTTTTTCCTCTCACATTCGTCGAGCATCGATCGACGACGTCGACGACAGCACATTTTTCCGGACTGACACGACGCTGTTTGCAATTTTTTTTCACTCAAATCCAATTGTTCGATCGTCGTTTTATCTTGCAATAATTTATTGTTCCTTCTTCCGTTATCTCCGCGAGATAAATTAATTTTTATCTCTATCGCGTCGACGGAATCCGTCGCGGAATCTTGATTTTTTGTCTTTGAACAAATCGAGTCGGTTCTTATCACTTCATTATCGTGAATCTTGACGTTGAAATTTGCAACTTGAATTTCTACGTTAGAATCGCGACGCGTAGTTAAAAAACTTTTCGCCCTATGTTTCCCATCGTTTTCATCCGATTCCGCGGATTCTCGAAAATTTTCTTCGATTTCTCTTTCCTCGTGAGAAAAACGTCTTTTGCAACAATCTCGCGATTTTTTCGTCTCTTCGGCCACTTGGAATTCTTCTGTTTCTTGCTCTTTCGGTCTTTCCGCTAATTTCACCGTCTCCATCGAGCTCGTCAAACTATTATCTCTCTCACAATTTTCGCTCGTAATTATTTTCTTCGCTCCTTCGGAAACCTCAATTCTCTCTTGAACTTCATTATCCCCTAAAACACACGACTTGACATTAACTTCCGATTGTGATGTAACTTGATTCTTTTGGTCGTTGTGATGTTTCGATTTTTTTCGTGATGTTTTTTCGTGTTTTTCATATTTTTCATTTTTTTCGAAGATTTTCGGACATTTCAAAATATTCTTCGATTTCTTCGATTCGCTCGTTGATGCGCTATTCTTAACTTTCTGGCCAGTCGAATTCTCTTCCAAATCTTGAAATCGTACCTCGACCCAAATATCCTCGTCGGATTTCCCGAGTTTTTCCTCGTCCGAAGATTCGAGAACATCGATATCGGTAATCGGCAGAGTATCGTTTAAAATTTTCGTTAAACAATTTCCTTCCATCGGTGGAACCGGCATTATAGGTTCTTCGTTTTCCTCCCCAGCGATCAACGGAATCATGCACGAATCATCGAGCGACATGTCGCACAATTTTTCGAGATCCTCGGATCGATGAAAATCGTCATCGCGTTCCATCAAGGAAGAACATTTATCCGTGTCAAGTTCGTCGCTCCTGAGAATTCCATCGACCGAGAGATCGCACCGCGAAGCATCGTTCTCCTCAGTTCCATTTTCCGTCGTACAATTTTCCGTATCGCCGGACGAATTTTTCAAAATTTTCTCTTCCTTCGAGACGCTTTCGGAAATATGAGCCATTCCTACCAGCGGATCGGCGGTTCGATAAAATTCGTCGTCTCTCTGAGAATCTTGGTTCGATTTTTCATCGTATCTCTCTCGATTCGTCGTCGATCCCTCGATTTCTCCCAATAGAATAGAATTTCCGGCTTCCAATTCGACGTCGACGTTTATGTCCGGACTATTTTCAGAATTTTCGGTGTATTTCGTCGTATTTTCGTTCAAAGCGACTTCCCGATCGAAATCAAAATCCAAAGAGTCGTGTTCGCGCTGTCTCGATTCACGAACGTGCGTTCGAGCGTGGTCCAACTGTTCGTACGGTTCAATTTTAATCGGCGAATGCGTGAAACTGATTATCGGACTATTTTGTATAATTTCGATGGGATTCGTCGAGATGGTTAAATCCGAAACGTGTTCCGATGATTCCTCGCTATCGGAATGAATCGGCGTATTCAGAGTCGTTGAAATCGGCGTGCATTCGGAAGTTTGTAAATCCGGTAAACTTATATCGTCCGGATTGTGCGATTCGTCGCTCGTAAAGCTGTTCTGTTTTCTCAAATTTGTCATTCCTACAGACTCGACGTTCGACTTTGACGAACAACTCGACGACGCGACGACGGAAATCGTCGTGACGGAACTGAAATCCGATTCGGACGACGAAATCGCGACTGTTTTCGGTGTTTCTTCGAGACTTTTGGAATTCGATGGATTTTCCGTGTTTTCCGTACTTTCCGGTGATTTGTAAGAATTTTCCGACGATATATAAGACGAACTTTCCGGGGATTTATAAGAATTTTCCGGTTCAGCGTTATTTCTTTCCGTCGAATTTACGGGAGTCGCTTCGATTATCGACGTGATCACTCCTTCGACGGCCTCCGAATTATTTTCCTCCGGCGCAACGTTAAATTCCAAAGTTTTCGTGCAAACTCCATTTTCTTCCTGCTCGAACAAAACAATCCTTTCGCCTTTTCCCATTTCTTCGCAAACGATTTCCGTCGATTCACCGATCGAACTCTGATTCAAAACTGCAGACGTCAAACTCCCGAAAACTGTATGAATTTTTTCCATTTCCGATCCGGGCTCGAGATTATCAACTATGTGAATCGTTGGAATATCATCGGTTCCGTCGTCCGTTCTGATACATCGAATCTCTTTCGGGCTCGTTTGAATTTCGTCGCTGCAATTTTTATTCAGCGATTGATTCGTCAAAGTATCAGGAGAATCCGAAGCGGATTCCTCCGAGGACAATCGATTCTCGACGTTCGTCGTTTCTGAACTCTTTTTCTCTTTATTTTCTGAATTTAAATTCGTTTCCTCCGTGGAATTCGTCGGTTGATCCAAAGTTTCTTTATTTTCCGGCGATTTCGTCGAAAAAACGGTGCCTTCGAATTGTCCGGTTAAATTCGTCGTCGAGTCGTTCGATTCAACGTTAGAAACATTCGTCGTCGTTGCATCTTCGTCCTCAGATTCGTCCCAATTGGCCAAAAATTGCCGAACATCGAGTTCCGGTTTGTCCGCGAAATCCTTTGAATTTTTGTATTGAATCGTCGAACAAGTCGTCGTCGTCGCTGTTGGAATCGTCGTTGAGTTCGTCGTCGTACTCGCGATTTCTTCGAGAGTTTTCGTTGTTTCGATTCTATCAACATCGACGTCCGTGGAATCTAAATTTTCCGTCGTCCCGATTCGCTCAACTCGAAAATGTCGAGAGTCATCATTTTTCTCGTCGTGCATGAAATATCTGTCCTGATTTTCGTGTATCGACGTTACGGAATTTTGATGAATCTGCTCGCCGTGATCGATAAATTGATTTTGAGTCTCCAAATTCATCGGATTCGTCGATCCAACCGTTCGATTATTTTCCGTCGATTCTCGATTCTCAGAATTCGTTATTGGATTCATATTATTGTGAATTCCCGAGTAATTAGACGGAATATAATTGGAATTAATGAGAATTCCATTCTGATCGAACTGCAAATTAATAGGCGCGACGGCTCCTCCGTTTGCCGGACTCGGAACTTTCGGAGCTTCTTGAAGAACATTTTGATAGTCGACGGTCTGTTGCAATCTCAACAATTCTCTGTATCTCATAACGCATTCTTGATATTTCGGATGCGATTGATAATTCGGAATTCTCGTAAACGCTCTCAAATGATTTTCCAACGAATATCTCTGCATCGCAATTTTTTGTTGATAAGCGTGATATTTCTGAAAAGATCCGTGAACGTGAGAACTCGGCGACGTTTGCGGAATTCTGTTGGACACGACAGCAGGATCTTGCTGATAATCATGAGAATAATCGCGAGATAAATCCCGCGGAATTTGTCCAGGATTGAAATACGAATTTTGCAACGGCGACGGTAAATTTCCGTTGTTATTCGGATTAGCGAGACCGCTCGGTAAAACTCCACCGTTTTGATATTGCATCTGTTTCGAATGTTGATATTTTTGTTGTACGATAATGCTTTGTTGTTCCTGATACTTGAGAATTCCAGAATTTTTCGTATTGATTGACGTTCCAGCTGGATTTCCTCCGCGTCTCATATAATCTTTCACCGAGTAAGGACACTTTTGATATTCGTTTGGAAAATTATAATTCTGTATCGGATAATTGGGCAACAAGTTGTTGGGATTCGTCGGATAGTTTCTCGATATAACGCTCTCCTTCCTCGCGTACTTGTAATCCGTAAAATTTCTACGATGTTCGACTGGAAACGACGTGGGATCAACGATGTCTTTGTTATCGTGACAATCTTTCCGTAAATTCATTTCTGGTAAAAATCGTCGATTGTCGATCGGTTGATAAGCCGGTTGCCTAATGTTGTCGCGATAAGAATTCGTTGCGTTGGGTGTTCCGGGATAATGACCGTATTTATCCCAATGCTGATAAGGAATATTAGCATCGGGATTGCAACACGGTCCTTTGCAAGCGCCAAAACCCGGTCCCTGTCTTCCGGGTGATATCGAGCCGACCGGTGAATTTTGTTGACCTACGGCGCTTCCGTGAACCCCCGGGTTCGTATTGACGTTGATATTCGTTGCGTTTAGATGATTCGACGATCCCGGAAAGTTCATTTGGCTGTTGCGATGAGCGACATCGTCGTTGATGCCGCCAACGTTCATTCGCGGATCCATGGAACTCGGTAAACCGTCCATCATCGTGTTCCTCGAAGACGATGGACCGTAATGACCGACGCACGGAGTCAACGGCGTCATGTGAACTCCGGATGTCAGGGCGGAGCTCGTGGGACAATTGGACCCGGTAGCAATCGCACCTCCCTGATAATTTCTTCCCACGAACGGCGCTTCATTCTGATGTTTGTTCGTCCGATGTCTGTCCGAGCTCAAATTTATTCCATCCAACGCAGGCGAACCGACGCCGGATATAAACATGTGACCGGGATTTGCATTTTGAGCTACCGAAGGAGCAGACGTACGTCCGGCTTGCGGTGGATTATATTGATGCCAATCCGGCATATTTCCGCTGTAGTTCATTGTACATCGTTCGGTGCGTTTGTCGATCGATTACTTATCTTTCCTCGGCTTTCTTCGGTCGTCTCCGATGTGCTTTCGGCCGTTACTGAGCAGAGCAGCGGCTTTGCCTGAATATCAATATTATCGCATAAATAATCAACTTGCTCTACGTCCATTTTTTTTAATTCTTCGTGTTTAAACAAACAAATTTAAACAAACGATTTTTTTGTCCGTAAACAAAGAATCGTAAGTAACAATCAATGAAATTAGAAACGAAAGGATAGACGTTTCGTTAATTTGTTCGTAAATAAAAGCTCGTTTGAGGAAAATTAAGGGAACGCGTGCTGACAACGTAGGCCCAGCGAGATATTATTCGAGGTCTAAGTACGTTTGTGTATATGTGTGTATTAATAGTACAGACTCTTTATCACGCCGATAAGAGAGGTCGGCTATATCGTGCGAGATAAGAGATTTTATTCCGACTTGATTCGTTTAAAATTTCGTAAGCGTGTTTATATTTCGGACGTAATTGAAAATCTCTCTTCGGACTGCGCTCCATCGGCATTTAAAGCGAGTCGAGTGTCAAAAGTGTATTTTGTCGGTGACGTTCGATCCGTCTTACCGAAAGACGTTTAAGAACAATTTTGGAGTTTCGGTAATTTTCCAAAAAAAATTAAGAAAATCAGCGACAACGGAAATCTAATGAGAACTAAAGAAAAGAAATAAAATAAAACGCAATAGTTTGAATCGCTCAAAAAATAACGACTCGATCGTGAATCGTTTTCGACTATTTAACAACAACGTTAAACAACGATTTGTTATCATTGTTATAAATAACAAAAAATAAATCGACGATCCAGCGAAATAAAAAAAAAATCGTTTAAATAGAAAAAAAAAGAGAAAACGGAAATCTGATGGATTGTGATTACGTGGAAAATAAATGAGTCGCGTAATAGATTCGATAGGGTAATAAATACGCGTTTGCCACCTTAGCAAACTTCCGAGTACGATTTTCAACCATTGACATGGCACACATATTTTCAACGGTAATTGTTGGAACAAAGTTCAACAGAACGCTCAAAGACATTTTTCCGATTACTACTATCGACGTGTTTCGCGTTTAAACTTTATCGATGTCACAGTAATGACGTTTGCACGCTTAAAATAACAAAACAAAATGATTCTTACCTGCGCTACGAGTCAATTCACAACATCCACGCCATTTTGGACACGAGTAATTAAAAAATCACGCGCCCCCTACCGTAAGCCAAACACACGCGCGCACACACATAACACGTGTAACGCGCAATAGCGCATACGTATTGACAAACACACGTGTAAACAATGCGTAATACACAGAACGTACGATAAAATTGCGCACACACGTGCGCAGAATTAAAACATCCAGGTGTTCTAAAATCGAACAAATTCAAACTTGCAGCGTTCCGAAATTACATTTTTCGAGACTTTGGTGAAAAGAAAAAATGAATAATGAAGGTACATAACCCTTTTTGGTTGATATTGTTGTAATTTTTACGAAACGAATGGATTTTGACGGAGTTGTGTTTAATAAAAAAAAAAAACATTATGGAAGCAAACGAATTGTACAATCTATCAATATCGCCGCTTGTCACGACTCCATTCGCGATCGAGTGGTCGAACGATAATCATATGTCGTTGATAACTCTCCGAGGCGTTCACGTGTTTGTAAGTTATCGATGTTGTTTATCTCTTTTGTTTACATTTTTTTCAGAATTTTTTATTGCGAATATTTTTAAAAATTGGTAATTTGCATATGTTTTTTCGTACCTTTTAGGAGCTCGTACCGCATCCTATGTGTATTTATCCGACTCTTAAACTTTGGAGAACATTTGTTTATCCTTCTGAATTTTTGCCGGCTGCGATTTTCGAAAAATTTGTAAACACGGAAATATGGAAAATGAAACGCGAGGAAATTTATCGACTTTTGATGCAAGACGCTATAACACCAAAAATCGAAGAAAAGACAGATTTGATTCCGAGAATCGTTAAAGTCGCTTGGTCGCCCGTTAAATTGGTCGATCCGTCGAAATGTTTGCTGACGATCGTAACGTCGGCGGGAAGCGTCGAACTTTTGTACAAATTAGGCGGTAATTGGTTTTCCGTTTGGAATTTGACGGTACAATGGTCAAAAATCGTTGGACTCGAATCTGGCGTCGATCCGGATAATTTGACGGAAAATTCGTTCGACAAAATTTCATGGCCGGAACATATAAAACGGTTTTTAGGAACGACAGTCGCTTGGAGTCCGTTGTCGGATGATTTTCGGACGGAATCGACGTTTGCGTTTTTAGCCGTTGCTTTTCGAAGCTCGGACGTCGTTATTTATAAAATTCGACGTATTTCCGACGTCGACAGAGCCAAAGAACCCGAAATCGTTTATAAAACATGTTTAAAGTCGTCCATAAAAATTAGCGAATTATTTTGGCTCAGTCTGGACGAAAAAAAACATGTAATTGTGATAGGATACGCCGACGGTCGAATTTGCGGTCTTCGCGTCGATGAATCCGATGGAATTCTAAAGGAAAATCGATTAATCGAGTATCAAGGCGAAGCGGATCGAATGCCGATTAGTTGTATTAAATTTATGTATAAATCCGAAGGCAAAAGAATAATTGTCACAACGAAAACTTCGTTTTTATTAGCACTGAGTATCGATAACGAGGGCGAATGCATAGAAACGCGGCATATTCGAGTCGCAGGATATTCGATAACAGGTAAAAAAAATAACAAATTTAAATGGTAAATAAGAAATGTGTATTTATTTAAAAAAATGTTATTTCCAGGTCTGATAATCGTTGGCAAAGTTAAAGCGATAGTAACGACGCAAGACGGTCGAATGTACGCGGTTACGATAAAAAACGGGGAAGAATTGACCGGCGAGCGAGTTAATCACGATTTAAAAAATAGCAAAGTTCAGTATCTCGGATTAGGAAGTTCACCGAGCGGCGCGATTCTCGTTAACGCGACGAGTCCCGATTCGATGTACGATCATTTGTTAAATCGCGAACCGAGCGGTTTGCAATTATTCACACTCGCCGGTGACGAATATAATCCATGGAGAATATTGAACGACAAAGAAAACGCGAACGCGTCGCTCTACGGACTTTGGGACTGTCTCGAATCTATACGAATAACAGCGTCAAAATCACTCGAGCCGGATAAACTTTTGCCGGAAATTCCGAAAGATTTGGACGGACTCTCGATCGACAGATTAAGAATCGTAATGTGGTTGACTCTGATAAGTCAAGTTCTCGACAAAAAACAACTGTTGAAAGGCGTTGATAAGATAGTCGGGGAAATATCGGAAGCGCAGCCTCTGATTTTTATTCGCTCTGCTTGCAAACGTCTCAATCGTTTGGCCAAAAAATTGACTTTAACTCCGGAGGAAAAAAAATCCGTTAATTTTCTGAGGATGTACGTGGAGATTTATCTCGCGGGGGAGGACGACGAAGACGTTGAAAACAATCGAGTTTGTCGACTCGTCGTCGAGGCTCTCGAAGCGACTTCGCATCTCGCTGGTGTCGAACCGGAAACATGCAATCTGTGCGGCGAAATTTTCACGGAATTACCGTGGACGATAGAAAATTGTCCTTCGGGTCACAAATTGCCGAGATGCTCCGTCACACTTTTGCAAATCACTTCGATACGATATCGAACTTGTCCTGTTTGCGGAAGAATTTTTCATCCGTCGTTGGATTACGAGAACGAGGAAACGCGGTGCATCTATTGCGACGTTCCCGCTCAATACGACAGTCGAATTAAATCAACGAACCTCGAGGACGTCGAATTGCGATGCAAAAATCTTTCGAAACGTCCGATCTCGTATTTTCAAGAAACTTCGAGACATCAGGATGACCAAGTTCCTCCGGAAAGTCCAGCTGCGGGAAAAACTAAAAGATGGAAAATCAATCCGCATACTTTTGCCGTTATCGTCAACAAAGACGACGACGATTCTTTCATAACGGAGACTTGGCAGGAATTTTGACTTGATTCCAGTTTTTTTCTTTTTCTCACAAAAATGTTTAACATTCCTCCTCGGAATCGCTGTAAACGTAAATATAAGGATGACGCTCGATGATTTCGATGTCTTTTTCCAGTTGCAGTAAATCCTTTTCCATTTTCGACTTTCTCTTCGCTTTTGGCGGTGTGTCGGTCACGAACGGCAAACATTGAAATCTTTTCATCATCTCGTCCCATTTTTTTTTCATTCCCTGTTCAAATCAATGAATTTAAGTAAACTCGAGAACCTAATCAAGAGACGAAACGAATTCATTTTGGTTTTTTAACAAACATAAAGCAGTTCCGCTCGTTCGTCTTCGGTAACGTAGCGGCATCGAGGTTGCCGACGCGATTCACGACTTGATTTCATCCTCGCCTCGTCGTCGTTATCCGTATCTTCCCCGCTCTTCCCTTTTTCCGATTTCAACGATTTTCCGTCGTCGATTCTACTTTTATCCGATTTTTCTCTATTTTTTCGACCTTTCAATTTCTCCCCTTCGATTCTCGTTCTCTCTTTTTTCTTCTTTTCTTCTTTTCTTCTTTCCGAACGATCGCTGTTTGAAATTAAATTTTCAGAAACTTGATTTCTTCAATGTTCTCAATTCGATTTGAAAAATTTTTAATTTTTCAACTATAAGTTTTTAGGCAAAGTAAAAAAAAAAAGCTCATTAAAGGATCGAATGCTAAAGTAGGTCTATATTGCTACTTATAATATCTCTTGTCAGGGTTCGTGTACTTTCATTCGAGCGAGTTACTCGTGCACACGAACTAGTCGCGGCACAATTCTATGGCGAGCGAGTGATTAATGCCGCGGGAACAAAGGAACGAATGGAGAAAGGCAAGGAGTAACTCGCCGTTGCTTGGTTGTTGTTATTCAACGGTTTATTCGACGTTACTGCTGGATAAGGCGGAGTACCGCATGGTTGCGGCGAGTCACGATACAGCAGCGAGACGTCTATCGCATCGGAGTCTCGCTCTTATCACACACCAGACTCGAGGGGGAATCATCGTCTTTGCGTCAGGCGTGGGTGGTCGTCGAAGGTGCAAACTGATGCGCTCTCGCTCGTTTGTTCTGTCCGATCCGCTAGACACGATCGTCGTAAAACGAGGAAGCGATCGCTCGTTAGATTCTTCACGATCGAGTAATAAGAAGTTGCCGCAAGGTGCATAAAGATACAAATCCTAACTATGTGCTCCAAAACGTATAGAATTTCCAGGATGATTTTTTTTTCTGAAGAGAAAGTGAGAAGAAAATTTGTAATCGATTTTTTTACACTTAGACAAATCTATTATTATATCAGTATATAAAATACGGTAGATATTTATTTGCAGCTGTGAGAAATCGTAAAAAGAGCATCGATAATGAAATGACACAATAAATTATAAAAGTTTAACGGAATTATTACTTTTGGCCGATTTCGGCTTTAGCACTGGATTTAATACGACCTTCGACCTTTCCTAATTAATGGAGGGTATTTATCTGCACCATTAATTATACTTAAAAATGGCCCATGTGTACCTCGTATGTTTTATCCGAGGTACTCATCTTGATTTAATAAAGCCTCGGTCTGAATTTCGAAACGGAGGTGAGCTGACCTGGGCCAACCGGGGGGATGGGGGATGAGAAGGTAAAGACTCATCTGCGAAAGAGAGTTTACTGACGACCTACGCTCGATCCACATCGGAGGATCCTCAACACCTGCTAACCGTGTCAGCGTGGGATGATTGCAGGATTCTCCAGGTAAACTCGGTTAGAAATGGAAAAAAAAGGGAGAGCTACATCGTAGCGGGAGCGAGAATAACAAGGGGGGTTTCTCCATTATTAATGGGGCCCACGCGAACGCATATGGCGCTTTACAATACTGCTGTCTATATCTTCAATAGTATCGATCTCTATGGCAAGCTCTTCCGAGAACGTATTGCGATCGACAATCGGATGTTCTCTCACGGTACCATTTCGCTGCTTTTCTTCTTTTTTTTTTTTTTTTAGTAACGCAAAGCTGCAGCTTGCAGTT
>JABMBT010002204.1:0-10250 GCA_018906895.1 Odontocolon sp. PSUC_FEM 10030002
TTTTTTTTTTTTCGCAGCAACTCACCTCGACGCTGGTGAGTTGAGACAATTCCTCTGAATCGCTGTGTGTAAATTTCGAGTCACTGGCAGTCGTCGATGAAGTTGTTCGCCTTACTCGCCTGCCACCCGGATGCACCCAAGTTTCGCGTCTGAGGGCACCGGGCGCGTTATTCGCTCCCTCTTTCTCCTTCATCCTCGCTCGTTCCTTCCATTCGCGTTCTTCCTTACGTTTGCGTTCCGTCGACTCGTACTAGATTGAAAGTTTGAAAAAAACATCTAATATTTTGTTTCTTCTCGTTTTTTTGTCGTTTGATTAAACTACGGTTATCGGCGCATCTACGTCCTACGTCCTCTACGAAAAGTCGATTCCCACTAAATAACTGATAGTATCGACGAATTCGCATGCTCATACGGCTAATCTGTGGAACAATCGTTTGCCTACGTGAACAGAGTGTGTTTTTATTTCTTCGCAAATTCACCTTTCCAATTTCCACGAGTTTTTGTTAATCAAGAATGTAGAAAAATCAAGTGTAAAATCCAAGTTCTAAGAAGCATCGCGAATCGTGAGAAAATAATAACTACGAAATTCACACCAAGTATGGAAAATTACTTACATAATGTAGATACTGGCGGCAGAACGAAAAAACCATACAAATATTATAAAAGTTGGATCGTGAACGCGAGACGCGGATTAAATTTTCATATTCATACCTTTTTTCTGTTTTCATCGAAGAGAGCGATCAGGCTCTCCCTGGCAGAGTGGAAGGGATTCGAAGCCATCAATGAGCGCATGTAGTAGTACACGGCGTCCAATTTTCGTCGCTGTCGAGAAGAAAAAAGAAGAAATTACGAAAAACTAGAGAAATGCGGAAAGAAAAGGAAAAAATTGAACGAGACTCACAGCGTAGTGCGCGAGAAGGGCCAGTTGATTGTAAGGTCTGCCGTTCTTTGGATTTATTTGTTGCGCTTTGAGATACCACTGACGAGATTTTCCGTAATTCGTCGTTTCATTCGCTTGTTCCTTGTATCTCGCGAGATCTCCCAAAAACAGAAATATCTTTTGCGCGCTTACGAGCGCGAGACCGACGAGACCGAGTCCGTTGGGCGGTGCGGTAGACGCGAGAAATACTTCGAGCTTAAATTTGTATCTGTTCTCGAGAATTATCAATAAATTTTCAAAGTACGCGGTGCCCTCGTCGATCATTTTTAACATAATTTCCTTGCACAGATTGCGAGTATCTCCGTTCTCTTTCGGCATCATTTTTCGCAACATTTCGATCATGTTGTAGTACAGAATCTTCCAAAAGTGTTGTTCAACGTTCTCGGCTTGACAGAATTTCATATCGGTCTCGAGAAGTATTTCGAGATTTTTTTTCAAAGACTGACGAAGATTCCCGATTTTGTCCCAATTCGCGGTTAAACCGCCAGAGCTCAACAGCCACTGAAGTTCTCGGTCCACAGTTTCGACTTCCAACAGTAGACGCGGATTTTTTGCGGTATGCAAGCTGTTTTGTAAAAAAAAAAAACAACAGGATATGACGATATTCAACGATGAAAAGGAGAGATTCGCCAATTGTTATGAAAGATTACTTACATTCCGGAACAGGGATCGTACCAGGAAGGCCGAGAGTTTGCTTGCATTTGTTCCGCCACCAAGGACGGGGGTGCTCGAATACCGCCGGTGGTTTCAATTGGCAAACTGTGATAGACTGAAAAATTTTGTGAACTCGTCGGAGAGAGAACCGCGTGTGGATTGGACGCCGGCATAACTGCCGATAATTGACAAGGTGACTCTTTGTCCCTAAAAATATATCGGCAAAGCTGTATATAAAACTCTGTTCGACGAGTCCGAAGAACATTGCAAAGAAATTTCTCGATAATAATACTGATAATTAGGCAGTATCAAAGCTTTTGCGAATTTTCTAATTTTCGAAATGTTTTTTCTTTTTTTTTTGGAAAAGGGATTTGTATTTCGACTTCAAATTGAAGAAACAAACAGGCGCGACAGGACAAATAACTCCGGAAAATGTAAAATTCGCAAAAGCCGTGATACTGCATAATTACAATAATTCTTACCGTATTTGCAGCGAGGCTCTGCTGCCCGGTGATCGAACGATTATCGGTTTCCCAGGATTGTTAGGATCGAAAAGAGTTTTTCTTTGCTGCGGTTGTTGTTGCTGGTGCGGATGCTGAGGGATTCCTCGGGAAACCGTCGGTGAAATATTAATTCCCGAAGTAGTCTGATTTCTCTCAGGCAGAACGAGAACTCCGGGTGGTGGATGAGGATTGCTCATTTTTCTGCTGACCGGCGAGATCGAACGAACGGGATTCGAGTTTGAATTTGAGGATTGAAGAACGCTGCAAGCGATCGAGGATCGTCTTCCATCGTCCGATCCGCAAATAGAACTGCGTTTTCCCGTTCTCCAATTCTCGTCACCGGAAGTTCGTCGTGAATCATCGACGTTTCTAACGACGCCGCGATAATTTCGATCTCTGCTCGAATCAGGACTTCGGGGCATTATATTGTTACGATGTTTTCTGTTTCCTTCGTATCGTCTCGTACTATTCGCGTTATCGCTCTTGAAAGCATCGTTTTCTCGATTTTGTTCGTTATTCATTCGTTCCCGACTATTCCCTCGATTTCTATCGTCTCTGCTGCAACTCCTGAAACAAATTGGGCATTGGGCTCGTCTTTTTTTTTTTCAAGATCAAAGACTCTTTTCTCAATAATCGACGTTATTATTACCGATCTGTTTCTCTTGCCCCGGAATGCCTTCTCCCGTCCGGTCTCTTTTTCTTGGGCCAGCGATGTCGTCCGGTTCCCGAAAGTCCGCTGCGCGGTCTCGAGCGTCTGGAAACATTGCTGTTGTCTCGCAAACTCGTAACGGACGAACTGCGACTAGGACTTTGATGTTGCTGCGCTATTAATCCGGCATTATCGTTCTGATCGTCCAGATCAACGTCCTCGCTCCAGTTCAGAGTCGCGATCGTCGCCATATCCGGCAACGAACTGTACGGCTCGTTGCTCTTTACCGGTTTCACATTTTTCTCCTTCTCCGTCGTCATACTGACGTCGCGTGTATTATTGTTCCCGCGTTCTCTGCACATACAAACAGAGCCACGACCAAAATATCGCCATTTGTTGGACAAAACCGTAAAAAATTCAACCGACGGATTATTTACCCTTGATTATTGTAATTGTACTGAGAAACGCTGCTCGGAGTCGTCTCGATTCTGGACTGAATTTCCAACGACGAGGGCTGCCGGTAACACCTGTTTGAATTTTGATGGGGCAACACAGCCGGCGATGGAAAACGAGCCGGAGTCATCGGAATATTATCGATCCGACTGAGACTCTCCATACTCGTGTACGTTGTACTGTTGCTCCCGCGGCGTTCGTACGACGATCTTTATTAAAATCAACGTTCGATAGAAAATTCTCTGCGTAACACTTGAAAATACGAAAACTGGATGTGAAAATAATGAGTAATTTACCGAGTCGTGTATTCCTGAGTGGGAGTATGCGATCTGGAACTCGCAGCTGAATACTGTTCCGGCGTGCCGGGTCTAAAGTTACCTATCGGACCTTCCAATTCCTCGGGTCTCAGTCTTCCTCTGCCTCTGCTTCTAGCTGGTATCGTATTGGACCATCCGGATTGCGGTGCCAAGTTGTTGTGCATCGAGGGCGGCGGATAATTGTAACCGGATGTGCCCTGAAAAATTTGCCTCGGAATATCAGTATTTCATTTTTCGTTTCCCGTAATAATAACAAAACAGAAAGAAAAAAGTAATGAGAAAATTCACCTGGAACGTGACCGTCGTTCCGTCCCAGTCTTCGATCGGTTTCGCGAACGAACCATTTCCTCCTCCCGGTGGTGGTACATCCAATCCATTCTCGGCTAGATATTTTCGTTGAAACCGCGGCGGTAAGGTATTCAACGGTTTGCCCATTTTTTGATTACCGTGACGACCGGAAGGTGGTTTTCTTTGGAATTTTTCGGCGTAACCGGGTGGATCAACGCTACGTGTGTCGCGAGTTCGATTGTACTCATTCGCGTTGTTGGCTGTTACGCAAAGTGGCTCGGAACCCTGACGATGACAATTTTCAGATACGTAAAACCGCGTAAAACGATAATAAATTACCGTATCGATAAATTTATTCCTCCGCTATCGAAACCTACCTGTCGCACTTGCCGCGGATAATCTCGCCGATTTCCATTGTTCCCCACGGACATCGGCGAATTTGATCGCCATTCGCGGTCCGTATTCTCATTCGGATTACGATTACGACGATTTCCCGAATAACGTTTGCCACGATCGTCCGGTCTCGGTCGACCATCGTTGTTGGTATCGTCGGATGTTTGTCTTCCCGAACGATTTCGATCGTGCCCTTCGATTCTGTGACTCCGATTCGATTGCCATTGCGTTTGCGATTGATCGTCCCAATCCCCGTTGTTACTACCGACCCCTCTGTCGACCCTCTCCCATCCGGCGTGAGATCCGGACGACGATGATGTTGGCGGTGGAAGCGGAGGCGATACCGGCACTGGCAGTGGTGACCTGTGTCAAAATAAGTCAAAATTGAGTAAGTATGCACGTGGGTATACAAAAAACAAACAAACCCGCATACACACCGAAAGAGAGAGAGAGAGAGAGAAATTGATCGATCGGTAACTGTTGTTTGTTCTACCGATCTGGGATCCAAAATATAAAGGATTGAACAATGTATCATAACAGATATGAAACAACGCTAAGACATCAAGAATAGAAACAAATGACATTGTTACAGAAATAAGCGAAGAAAGAGAGAAAGAAATTGACGTTAGAAAGGAAACGAAAGCAAATTTAAAGGATTCAACAATCTATTATGACAAATATAAAATAAAGCTAAGACATTAATAGAAACAAATGACATTGTTGCAAAAATAAACAAAGAGAGAAAAAAATTGACATTGGAAAGGAAACGAAGGTACACCAAAAAAAAAAAGCCACCAGGTCGGGATATTCTCATTAACGTAGTTGATCACCTATTAGCTACATCCCGTTCAGTCGACGCCTCTTGCACTTTCTTGGGTACGTACAACTGCTGTTCGGGTTTCTTGTTTCTCTTCCTGGGATCGCCGCCCCCCGAACGATTCATCCTGGCCGAGCTCCGATTTCCGTCGTTGCTCTCGTTTCTGTGATTCGTTCGTGGATAGTCGGATTTATTTCCTCCGCCCGTATCTCGACGTCCGTCGCCGGTCCGCCGTTGATCCGTACTATTAAACTGTGCAGGTTTGAGACCTTCCTGAACGGAGACAGGCTTGGAACTCTCTCGTCCGTTGTCCTCTCTCTCGAACTCGTCGGACGCGCGACCAGATTTTTTAAGAGGTCCGCTTCCTGGTGTATAAATCGCCCGCGGAGGCACCCTGCTTCCTCCCCCACCCCCTCGCATTTCTCCCGATCTTCCTTTATCCAATTTGAAATCTTCACCGATATCTGTCGTACACCGAGCAACAAACGCGTCTTTATCTTACTCCAATTTTAGTGTCCGTTGACGATTAAAAAAAAAAAATTACGTCATATAAAAAAAAATAAGGACGAATCGATTCGAATGAAAATTAACGGCTATCCGTATCGTTACGCGAGATCGGAGGACGATTAAATTTAATCAACGAGGCTAGTTTTGTAAACGTAATGTTGATCGTGAAACCGCAACGTTTAACAGGTTTGTAGGTTAGGTTGTTATTCGAACGTTTGGAACTAAGCCGAACGGCGAGAATCGAACGATGGATGACAAAAAATTGGGCAACGTTTCTTTGCGGAACGTTCGTTCGATCGTCTTTCGATTGATTGCAGAGAGTCGTGAAGATTTAGTGACAAATTACCTTGTGAAATACCTCCCCACTTTCTACGTCCTTTGTCGTCGTTCGCCATATTCAACCAGCGTTGCCAACTACGACCAATAAGAATCGTGGCTGGACGAGAGTGGTCAGAGACCTCACCGCTAAGGTGGCGCGTCGACGCTCCGCGTCGTTTGATCTCCGAAATTTATTGGGTGCCGCAGGTAATTACGCAGGTAATTCAAAGTTGCGGGTTAAAACCGAGTTTTTCCGAAATTCCTATTTTTTCATAGCTTTATACTGAAGAAATTACGTGTATTTCAAACTGTCGAGAAAAACCCAGTTATTGAAGTTTATTCCAACGTTGTTACTTTGCGAAGTTTGAATTTACATTCGGGTAAAATCGGGTGTTTTCCGGACTTGACCGAGTGATTCCGACGTTTAAATCTGGCAGCACTGCGTTTGAACGAGTGGGACGAGTTGGACGTTGGAGCTGGTGCAGTCCAGCAGAGTTCAGGTTAGTCAAGTCGTGCTTGGACCTGCCAGGTCGTGTCGGAGCGATGCCGGATTTACCGGGAGAATTGACAGCCAAACCTTTGGCGTTGATCGGGTTGACGGGCCTCGACACCTCCAACGCGACGCATCGTTCCATCTGGGAGGCGTTCGCCAACAATCGCAGACCCGACAACGGTCCGGCCGTTCGATTCAAGCTTTTGACGGGAAATCACGAATTTCCAACCGTAAAACCAAAGGTGTCGATCTCCCTCTCTCTCCTTGTCACCGCCCTCGACGACTCGATCGCTCGAATTTTGCTTTTCAGAGAAATTCGTACGAATGGTACATACCCAAGGGAATATTGAAGCGAAATTGGATGGACAAGTATCTGAATCGAGTGCCTTCGGTCGTCGTCCTCTTTTACGATTTGGACTGGAACGATTCTGCGTGGAACGAAAAAAAAATGGAATGCGCTTCGCGGGTCAGATCTCTCGGGTAAGAAAGTCGAAGAAATTTAAGAACCGTCGCTCCGATCGGAGGAAATAAACGTTAAAAACGTTCGTACGGACGCAGAGCCGCCCTCGAAGGTCGGAGTACCAAGATAGCCGTGGTTCTGGTACAGAAAGTTCCGCCCCAGCCGGGATCGGAAGACGCAGTCGCGACGGAACGAGCGACTGCTCTCTGCGCCGCCTGCGAACTCCCGGCCAAGTCTCTGTACGTCCTGCCACAGGGCGATCGTTTGCTCGGCTACACGACGAGGTGAGTCAACGATCCGTGTTGACGATCTTCCGATTCTCCGTCGCGATGACTTTACGTTTTTCAGGCTCGAAAATGCGTTCTCCGATCTCGCCCAGACTTTTTATCATCACGAGTGCCGAGTCGTCAAGGCGCATAGAGATCGATTGAACAAAACGGCGCATCGATATTTGTTGGTCAGACATCAGTTTAAAATGGGTTTTTTCAACGAACTCAAGCAGGATCGTCACGCAGCTCTTAAGTAATATCGTCGGAAGTAAAGAACCTCGGCAAGACTGCGATGACGAAACGACGTAACGAATTTCTCATTTCCACAGACATTATCGGCAGGCTTACGACGATTTACTGGAAATACGGATGGCCGACACCAACGCGTTGGAAATAAAAACCATCGCGAGTTTCGTCAATTACAAACTGTGCAGGATCATGTTTGATTTGAATCAGCCACGGGACGCTATATCCCAATTCAGAGCTCACACTGATAGGCGAGTCTGCGTGTGCTGTCTGTCTTTCTCTCTCTCTCTCTCTCTCTCTCTCTCTCTCTCTCTCTCTTTCTCTCTCGTGACCGAGTGATATTTGTATCTCAGGTTCAAGGGGAGAACAGGACCAGCTGAGCTCATCTTCGAGCATCACGCGTGGATGTCCGATCAGTACGCGACCTTTGCGGAATTGTTTGACGAGGCCATAAGAAACGGATTGCCGGCTGTACAGACTCAGCATCCGGGTTATTATTTTCAATTAGCCGCTCATCACGCCGGTCTGCGAAGCGCGTCGTGCAAGCAACTCTGTAAAGTACGCTCGTCAGCCGCGGCGGCTCGTAGTTTTCGACCTCCCCGCCCGCCATTCTCACACTTTTTGTTTCAGAATGTTGTTAAACCGCCGCCGGACTCGAATCCTCTCGAGGACGAGGAAAAACTAGAATTTTACGGTCAACGGGCGTGGAGACCCGGAAAATTGAGCGCGGAACCCGCCGATATGGCGCGCGAAACGATAGCCGTTCAGGCTCTTCGGTATCGGGAGAAGACGAACGTCGACCATTCCGTGAGCTTTTTTTTTTGTTTTTTTCATTTTTTCTTTTGCTTCGACATTTTTCGACGATTTTATTTTCATTTTCAGAACATCGTCATAGGGTTATTGGGTAACGCGATATCGCAGTTCAAGATATATCGATGTCCGCGAATGCGTCGATTACTAGGTAGGTAAACCGTTCTTGTTCACTCCCGCGGTTCGTCACTCACGCGCGACGTCTTTATTTTCTCAGTTGTTCAGATGGCCGAGGAGTATTACAACGCCCGGGACTACGGAAAAGTCCTGACGTAAGTTCCCCTTCTCTTTTTTTCCAATTATTTTGTGTTTTAATTTTTTTTTGTTTTGCTCCCGAGCAGACTGTTGACCCACATGCTGTGGGAGTACCGGGGCGAACGCTGGCCCGTTTTGCTCACGGATATTCTGAAAAATGCTTTACGCGCAGCTTATCTCGCAACGAGTATTCAAGATTATATTAATTTGGCTCTCGAGGCTCTCGGTCCCTCGACGACGTTTCCGGACGAGCATCGAGATGCCATTCGTGCCAATATATTCGCCGTCTTGGAGGTGCGAAATTTCTTAAACGTCTCGAAAGAGAACACGAATCTTAAATGTCTAAATCCTCATTTCGACAGAAAAAAGCACCGCAGCCCGAGCCGGATCTTCCGGACGACGAAGCGACGGCTTCGGCCGCCGAGAAATGGACCGCCGAACTGAATCGTTCGGAACCTTTCGTCTTTACCGTCGAGGACGGTAACACGGCATCGTTTCTTCGAGTCAAGACGCAATTCGACAACGCCGAGTATCACGTCGGTGCTCCGGTTACGATTCGGATCTTTGTCAGGTGAGGAAAATTAACCGACCCAGTGTCCGACGATGGACTACGAGTGACGACGTGCCCGTGAAATTTGCCCACTCAGAAATTTATACGGGGGATCCATCGAGTATTCGAGATTGACGATAACGGTGAGTAGTCCGAGTGGCAATACCGAGTTTCCGGCTATTCCGGATAAAACGGTCGAAAAGAGAGGCGACCAAGAGGATTCGACCGTTCTTCCTTCGTTGGGAACCAAACGATTCGTCTGTCGGTTCTCGGCGCCTCGTCGAACAAATGCCACCGAGATGCGCGTCGGGTCGGTTTCGCTCCATCTTGGAAACGAGACAAAGTGCTGCATCGTTCTGCGGTTTACCGCAACTTGCGGCGAAACGAATGCGCTCGATCGTTTTTATCCTGAAATTCAACAGCTTCGGTGAGTCGATCGTCTTCGTTCTCGTTCGTCGAGAGACGAACGTAAACCTCATCCCGAGTCTTTTCGCAGTGGCGCGAGTTTCGACGCTGTGATACCGACGTCGAGCGCTCGAATAGTCGAGGAGGAATCGAGCGTCCAAGTGCGCGCCGAATCCCGAGCTCCGGCTCTCATCGGCGAATGGTTACCGATCAAACTATTCGTGTCAACGGAGGATCGCGTCAGCGACGTCTCGCTTACGGTAAAGATTGTTTCCGATGGTAACGACAGCGTCGGCAACGGCAACGGCAACAGCAGCGACCGGACGAGTGAGTTCCGAACGTCGACTTGATATCACGGATTTTCAAATTTTTCAAACTTTCACTATTCTCTTCCGATTGTGTGTATTTCGCAGCGGAACTCAGTCTGACGCTGGATACGAGAGAAACGACAGTAACGATTGAGCTCGGCGAGATTTTACCACATGATTTCGCCGCAGACGCGACGGCGACAGCGTCTACGAAGCCTCTGGAACGAGTCGTTTACGCGAGATCGCATCGAGTCGGCGAGCGTAAATTTCTCGTTAAGGTGGGTCGATTAGTAGAGAAAATCCAAGATAGAAAGCTGAATTTTGGATATGTTTTAGAAAGAGTCTTAATCTTTAAGCTTGCAAAGTTTTAAAACATTTTGCCGCCCAGTTCTAAAGATATGCGTTCTCAAAGTTATGTAAATTTCACTATATAGATATACTCCACAGAATAATCGAGCCATATTCAATGCTACATATCTAGGCTTGTGCACGGTAATAATCGATGACATATTTATGAGACACTTATTTGGCCTTTATTATCATGGTAATGATATTTGAATAAAACATCTTGGATTTTTCTTTTCGATTTTGTTATTATATTATTTAAACAATCTG
>JABMBT010002215.1:0-10247 GCA_018906895.1 Odontocolon sp. PSUC_FEM 10030002
ATAATAAATTATTCTCCTTTTCTGTGAAGTATCGAAAAGTATTATAGTCGAGACGCTTATTCCTCTTTTTTCCTGTATTCTTCGACTCGATTTATGTATTGCTAGTTCTGTATTACGTATTCTCGTGTTCTGTTTAAGTGGAACGTTCGACGGTTAGCGAACGCTCATCTGTCCAACGTATACGATAATGGATATGACTATATTAGAGGTTCTGGATACCCAAGGCACGGACGACTGTAATTCCAGTTTAAATACTGGTTACGGTATCGTTCTGTACTTTGGTATGGATTCGTACGGTACAGTAAAGGTAGTGTGGCAATACGACTGGTCGCTCACCCCATTTTTCCGCTACTTCGCGACCTATCAAACTTCATTATTCATCATCGAAACGTCGATTCGCCTATTATACTCTGTTAGATTCCAACCGGCAAAGAAAAGGAAAAAAAACGAAAGAACGTTGGAGAATAATCGAGCGTCGAGTGGTGCTCGTCACGCCGTCTCGATTCGATACAGACCTACGACTATCGCGGGTTATAGACGGTGCAAATTGTCCCCTGTACTGCATACATGTAAATACGTATTATTTGAATCATCTACCGCAGTCGAATCTTTATGTAAGACGCCTCTGTGTCTTTCTCGATCTCGTTACAACCTAAAAAAATGTAAAGAGAGAGAATGAGACGGATGGTGTCTTATATAAAGATTCGACTGTATATAGCCCGGTTTAATAGCAGCCTGATATATTGTTCCTCGTATACGAATTTACCATTCGTCTTACGATGAAAAACGTTGATGAGGTAAGACGTCTTATTTTTCCGCGTGACGTCTGTTACATAAATCTCGTTATTGAATGAGGGTCTAATAATCTGAATAATCATCTCCGCAAAGAGGGTCGACTGCTTCCGGTCTCAAAGAAATAGGCTCTTCGAGTGTATACACCTACCTCGCTCGAGTAATTGGAAAATTATGCAAAAATAATAACAATAATAATAATGGAACGAAAAATCACCACATTTTCTTTCCACATAAGAATATGTTAATTTGATGATGCCTCATATTGTTGTTGGTATAAAGAGGGAAAGCAACGTGTGTGGTTCAGCGACTAATTTTTCCGCGTCGCGTTACATACCTATTACTTGTTATTGAATGGGTCTAATTATCGTGGAACAGCGACGAAGGGCGAATGAACGGGTTAAAATTGAGACGAGAAGGGAGCCAGATTGAAAGAGTGAGATGAACTTTCAACAGGATGTTCTGGTTGGTTGGCATTGCATCCCAGTGTTGGGGAAAAAAGAACAAGTGTCACGCCTCTGGGATTCGTGTGTATGGATTTTTTTTCTTCTATCTCGTGTTTCTTACTCAAAAGGACTAACGCGGAAGAGACTAACGTATATGTAGAGTTCGAACGACATCACGAACGAGCCGCCTGGTGGAAGCGCCGCGTAGCCCTTGCATTATCATGCTAATTTATTAACCCACATTATATACTCTGCTGTCGAGTCATTTGTAACGCAGTGTGTCATCGAGCGTCACGTGTCTCACGTGACTCTAGCGCATCCAGTACGATGACAATGGTATTGTAACGCATCCATTGTGCCCACACGAATCTTGCTTTGGAACATGTCAACCGGTTACGGTACACGTTATAGATAAGTTTCCGCAGTTTAATATGCATTTTGCACTTTATGCATTACCTTACAGACATTATTCGATTGATCGGATGCTATATGTTTTTTGCATTACGCAAATGCGCAGCATATCTCGACGCGTATAAAAATGATTCAAGTACATCATGATGCTTGCACTGCGAAAACCAGTGTGCTAAATCTATCGTAGTCATATTTAACGCGTGTTGTTTTACGTGTAATGTTAAAGGGCGGTACAACACTTTTGGAAATGCGCAAAAAGTGTCTACCAATATAGAAAGGATCGGGAACAACATACTTGCAACATACGTATTTTTTACAGTGGTTGTCATAATTTTATTTGATTAATTGATCCGCGATACATTTATCGTATTACCATAATACATACCTAATTTAGGAAGAAAACTGTAATACTTTGGGAACATTTTTTTTTTTGTTGCTCGGAAACTTTCCGAGCGGTCGGTGAGGCTGTTTCCCGGCGCTGCCGGAGTATCGCTCGTTACAACACCATTCGAACACCATTTAGAGTCCTTTCGCTGCGAATAGGTATTCCTAAGCGCACTAATTGGAATCTTTCGAAGTGATGCGTTACCCAAAGTTGTGTTTAGGCGTGACGCAAAGGTACTGCCTGGAACCAGAGCAGCTAAACGCATCAGCACGTTACAATACCACACAACACACCACCGGAAGGCCGGGATTTTCTTCCCTTTGTGCTTGCAGGCGTGCGAGTGCCCAAACTTCCATCAATTTGGTGGAGAGCTCGCGCCCGCCGGTGCGATTCGGCACGGGCCAGCAAACTCGACTCTGATTCTTAACGATGAGAGTGAGAACGTACATACAGGCCAACACGAATGTTCGCACACGTTATGCCAATCTACCTATGCAATGCACGCCACACCGACATATATTTTTAGGTGTTGTCGCGCGACGAAGGGTTCCTCGAGCTTCTATACAGCGTTTCCACTGGGGGACCCGGGCTATACGGTATACGTTCGTGCATGCTGGGACGTTTGGAAAATTCGTCACGCTAAGCGGGCGCGCGTACGGACACTGACCCACCGCTCGACTGTCAAGTCCCTGAATGGTCCCTTGATGACTTGATATTGTTGTCATTGAGCTGGGTTCTATGATATCCTTTCGACGACTATGACGATCAGTACGATGAGATGATTCGCCGCACGAGTAAACTGTGACAAACATATATTTGGTATCCATATGTACGTATAAGGTATACCATAGTGTGTGTTACTACTACTATATAGTACCGTCAGCGTCATATACAAATGTTTCTCATTTCCTTCCCTCTTTTTCTCAACTGGCAACATAACTCATCATCCCTCTCGCTAATAAATCCGACCTTTCGACTACAGCATCGATTTTCATTTATCGAATATACCCGGGACCGTTATTACTATATTATATCTATTATGTAATATACTCGACGATCATCAATTCGTCATACGATGATTTATCGATTTAACATTAAGAATAGCTGTGTATTGATACTATATATATCGTATTAATTTATGGATACAGTGATACTTTCTTTTGTTATCAATACATTCCCGTTGCTTTTCAAGTTTTGGAGTTGGCTATAGAAATCATTCTCCGAGATTTTTTCGGTTTAATTTTCACGTACATCGTCACATCTTTCATTCACATTTACAGTGTGGATCAAAATCAACAGATTCACATTGATAAATCCGATGGTGTTACAATGTTGTCGATATTTTTAATTAATTTAGACGTAATTTGTAAAACATACAGAGACACAACACGCGTCGCCTAACTACGTTACACTTTGGATTGCCAAAAAGGTATTACACTTTAGTATAGAGCGCGAGGAAGCGCGCCCGCGCTCGCGTTAAAGTAAGTATATAAAAGCAATTCGTGTGTGGCCCAGAGATGGCCGGTTCTTCACCTCGCGAACGAGAAGTCGGTACCCTTTGATGTTCCTACCTACCGGGGGCCTCTGCCTGGTGGGAGTAACTTACCCCTCCCGCCCCTTCGCCGCCAACCTCTTTCACTCTTGTCATCTCACTCACTCAATTTTTTCTTTCTCTCTTTTGCGGCTCTATGTTGGTCCACGCGGCCACCTCGATGAGTCTCTCAGTATTCTCGTAGCTTGCCTTACCAGTCCCTCCATTCCCAGAGTACATTGCTCGTATATACTATTGTACAGTGTTATATAGAGTGTATTATACACCAACTCGATATATGCCGAAGTTGAATCGGTTAACTAAAAATTCTGCTACAAAGTTCCCAATGGACATTAGGATAAACCGATCAATTTTTTATCGTTCGATCCCCCGCATATTATCCCATGATAAGTTGATACGGTAAAGCTGACTCCTTAACTGTATCAACTGAGGGTAACTAACTAGGGTTATGCGAAATCGCTTTAATATAATCAGAAAAATATATTGATATTAACTACACTTGCACACTTAGCCACAGTTCCGTAGAGTTAAATTGTATGTAATTCGCTCTAACATATGATAACAATTGCTCACGCATCATGAAATTGACAGTTTATGACAGTTTTTGCTACAGAATCCCCCGCGAACGTTGCAGTAAAGTTAGTTTGGGCCTTCACTTTGCGACTTCACTACACGCTAAATACATTTATCTTTCTCACTTATTGCCAGGTAGTACTCAAACCCTTTAACCACTGCTTCTCCTTTAACCCTTTCCGCTCGTTGTCCCACTCAACTTCTTCCTTATACGACGTTCTTTTTTTCTTCTTTGCCTTCCTTTTTTCCTCGTCTTTTTTTTCAACCCAACCCTCGGAGTGTCTCTCTGTCTCTCTCGATTATTCAATCGTTCTCTTTCCCACTTTTCCGCGAAAGTGCTTCGTACCTGTGTCCAATACTTTTATCGTTCGCATTCACGTTGAATCGATGCCTCGTTCTCGCGCATTAGTCATTATCGAGGTTGTGCAAACCAGTACTTTGCTTATCTCATTACAAATTTAAGACGGAAAGCTTTATGCAGTTTTTTTTCATGCAGTTCCAGGTCTGTTGTGTGCGCAAACGTCAATATATACATAACAATTACGGACATACTACGGTAGGTAATAGTTTGAGCTTCGAGCTGAGCTTGAAAGGAAGTAACATCGATTCTATAAAAATAATCGGGATACCGTACGATGGTATACATTCGATTCTCTCTCTGTATAAGAGGGCTGTGTGTCTCATTCTTACTCTTTAGATCGAGAGAGAGACACACACAGTGGTCTCGTGCATGTAAAGATTCGACTGACGTGACCAACTTGTGACTATGTCGAGAATATATTCACACTGCATTCAAATCCATTTTTTTGCATATCCTCTAATTCTCGACAAAACTCTAAACTATCCAAATTGTTCTGAGATTAGAGAGTATCTGTTTAATCTATCATGAAATTCTTTGCACTCACAATTGCTCAAATTACCTACATTATAATTACACAGAGAGTTATTACGAAAAAAAAAAATGAATCGATCGAGACTGACCGGAAATCATTACTTTCCGCTATATTGAGCGTAAACAGCTGCTCAGACTATAACAGCGATGTACCAAGAAATTAAATTGCATGATTGGACAGTGATTGGAAAAAAATAGTGTCGATACAGTCTCATTGCACTCTAAATGCATCTTTCTGCGAAAATTCCAATTTACTATACGCACGTCTGTGTATACAGACTCCTCTGAGATTAGCGAGACTATATATATTCAATCTTGCACAAAACTTGTTACAGTGCTCTCGTCATTATCCATGGGATTAAAAAATAAAATAAAAACGAATGACAAAAATGAGTCCTAGATCTTGTACGGTTGGTGAGAATGGTCCGAGTTATAGTTGCAGTTCGAGCGAGTAGAGCTCGGCGGAGAACGAAGTCATCGGGCAAAGCGAGCGGATAATTGGAAGATGATACACCACGTCGCTCCGCGGGCGCGCCGGGTAGTAATTGCTTGTGTAATTCTTAATTTCACGTCACGCCGGGAAACCTCGAGGCGTACAGAGCACTGGAACACACAGATATGTGTAGAATATATACAACATAATACAATATATCTGAATACTATCGTTAAAATCAACGATACTATATCGGTTCACCTTTATGTATGAACTCGACTATATTTTCGTTTTACATTCGATCGCACGGTTATATATATCGTGCTGCAGCAGCCTACTGCAGCTACATAGCTATAAGTAGTAGTAGTAATTCTCGATACTGTACAGCTGCGTATAGAAGTACAATCGACACGCGAGGTGTGTAAATTCCTGACTCGGCTCGATGGGTACGCGCGTGTTCCCGAGCTCAGGATAATCAATCGCTGAAAATCGTTTGGTAATTATTTAACGGTAGGCGCACTCGTTCGCAGGGCGTGAGGATCTCGTTAGTCCAATTATTACATTGTACAAACTATATATGTATGCAGAGATGGTATACGTATATTAATATTACGTATATGGAAAACAATCAATTTAAGCATTCGTGACATATTGTATTTTGAGAAATTATTGTGATATAAAATTAACTGAATTTTTCAGAGTGTGGGAATTAAAGCGTTTCGTTGGATCTATTATCTTTTAGCTCGATTCTGAATAAACTGTGTGAGAACGGTGAAGGAACTGTTGGAATATCATGAAGTGAAATCCGGCAATAATAATTGTTATCCAAGATGCAAAAATCATGACCGGTAGTAAAATTCTCGTCGTTCCTTCTGCCACTGCTACTGATGGTGCTGTTTATTGTTGGATCTCGACGTTTCCGTGCTTCTCGTGGATAATGACTCGTGCGACCCGCCCCCTTCCACTGTCAGATGGGCCAGACCCTTCTGCTTTATCTTGCTGTCTCTCTTTCTCCGTTCTCTCATCTTCATTGTTTCCTCGCATTCCCTCGCTCTAATCGTGCACTGAATTTCCAACAATCCTCTTCAGTACGAGAACTGGCGGCGGGGCCAGAGCGTTGATGAGACGAACGGTTCGGAATACGACGAGTTCGCTCGGCAGTGTGAATCTTTGTAATGACATTTTCTAATCTCGATTTTCAGAGGTTTATTTTATCTTGTCGTTGTCAGGAGGTTTGCATAAACAGACCGATGAATAATTCCAGCACTCCTAATAACGGGGTTATTTGGGAAACTTCATTTAGTTCAGGTTGACTTTCCGGAAAATCTTCAATTCCTTTTTTTTTCATGAAAACGTTTCGTTATAATGGGAAATATTTTTTTTCGAGATTTTGACGTCAGAGTACTCAAAATACTCTTTTGATAAGTTGATGTCACAATACGATATCGAAATTTTCGAAATGGGATATTTGATTGGTGTCGTTTCATTCGTGCTGTGATTCGCCAGTTCGAGACCTTGAAATAATACAAACATGTCCAGGAATATTGACAGCTTGTCCTGCATGCAAATCAAAATATTCGTAGCAAAGAAATAGTATTGAATGCATTTGCGAATGTTCCAAAGTCGTCTCTGGTAAAACTACATAAGCTGGACAAGTTTGCAAGAGTCTGTACCAGCCCCATAATTTCCAAGAATAATTACAAAATTCCTCATATAAATTGCAGATTTGTTTAATTTTCGGTATATTAATTCTACTGATCGTAGAAACTACGGAAATCTAAAGCTAGGGATCTCCCTCTCTCTCTCGGAGTATAACACCGTACCCTCGGGTTAGCCAGATGTAATGGGCGCCGACCGGGCCTATATTTTTGCGAAGAATTAATTGCTACCCCCTTCGCGCATTCACGAGCTCCCAACAGTAACCGTCGAAGAGATAGTCGGCGTGCGCGCGAGAACTTTTTCATCATTAGAACGATATTATAGCCGCGTTCTCGAAGAAACCTCGGACAATTTACATGCGGGAAGACGAGATGTAATGGCATAGGAAGGCTCAGGTGGCAAAGCCTCAAACAGCAATACAGAGATGCAACAGAGGACTCAGTTCCGCGGCTATGATTCACATTGCAGCATGCAAGGAACAGAGGTCGTTTTCAAGTTACGGTATTTCGTTGATTGCTTAGGATTCGCATCAACGTCTACCATAGTTACAACTATACTGCTATACTATAGAGTATATAGGCTGCAATATCCTTATGCAGCATCTGCACAGCTGAGTCCGTCATTTGATAAGGATTTCGTAGATGTCTGTGGTTTCTGTTAAGTTTGTGTCAGCTATAAGAAAATCTAATTCTAAAATTAACATCATATCGATAACTTGTTGAAGTCCATTGAGACCTATAGATATCTATCCACTGTATGCCTTGCAATTCCAATTACTTTTATGCAATTTCTGAGTGATATACCGATATGTTCAAAAGAGCCTATACACGTAGTGAAATTAAGAAAAATATATATATTACATTTTTATCAGTAGATGGGACGTTTGGTTTATTCGACCATGCATTTTTATGTCAAACTCGCGATGCTCTCTCGAAGACGTGACGCTTCAAAGCCATTTCAATCCTTTTAATTACAGGGAAGAAGTTTGGTCACGGCTCATCGCGCGACTAAATTTACAGTTGGCCGATGAGGGGGTGATATACTGTGACTTGGTATCATCGGCTTGATGGTTCATTATCCGGGTACGGTGTATACAATAGTACCTATATTATTAGCTAACTCTCTCTCCTGCTGGAATGACTAATTTCAATTCATCGTATTCCTGGATTTTCTCGTCCTCCTCACGTCGAAAAGTCAGGCGACGACATTATTTCTCACAGACTTTTGTTCGCAATTAGCCAAACCGCGACAAATTGTGATTGCTAATTAATATCCTTCGGTAGATGTCCGCGCTTCGCTCTATTTCCGCAATGACCCAATTTTCATTTAGCCATAAATGCAAACTATCTAAGATAACGTCATTTATTTCAAAGTGTTTAGAAAATACGTTACGACCTTAATATCTCACTATTTTCTATTAATATTTTATTAATCCCATTCAAATTTGGTTGGGTTAAATAATTTTTGACTAATCCAACGAACTATTGTTGAAAATTCATGACTTATTTCAGTGTGTGGTTACATTTTCAGCTACGTCAAATTATCCCTTTCCAATCCTATTCCACATTGATTAATTTTGATATTTTTTGTGGAAGAGTATGTTGAAAAAAAAAAGAGGAGACCCGTGTTTTTTCATTTGAGCCAATCACCAGTGGTTTCGGCTGTAGATTTTTTTAAATCGATAGTATCACGAAAATGCCACATCCTATCAAAAAAGTGACTTCTAAACAGTAAGCACGAGTATATCAGGTAATTGTCGTTGATACTAAACTTTTTCATTTTACGTTGATTTAAGATTTCCGAAACCTTAATCGTCATAAAATAATATCTCAATTAACAGAAATTAGGAAATCCGGAAACATAATCCGTCTAACTATAAAAGGAACCTCTTATACTCGCCCTAAGTCTTCCGGTTTTAATTATAATACGCACTATATGGTATTATATTTATACCAAGTCTATGTTTATATTGTTCGTGTGGAAAACGAATTTAGGAAATACGAATCAGACGAAATCTTGCTGTGCTAGGGATAATAATCGTCCATAGAACTCGACGCTTTCGATTCACGTAAAGCTTTATACTCGCTACCTCGAATAGACGTTTCCGAGGTCATTTGGCTTCTACACTATTCTGGATCCTATTTGCACTTGAAATTTTATTGGATCCCGTCACGAAGACTAACCGGAGTTCGCTGATACGATGCTCTCGAACTTTGGCACGTGGAGTTGGCAAGCAGACAAAGAAAATAGTTTGATATAACGACGAGATCGTGCTAGATTTGAGCTTTTGCTCAACACGAAAAGCACTTGAGCTATAGATGTATATCTATTAGGAACATTGATCTTCCGACTCTACGCTAATTTAACTCAACTCTTGCGCGATTTCTCTCCTTACAACGACCGCACGTGAGGAGTCCGTTAGTTTTAATTATTCAAGCGGTAAATTCAGAAAATTAATATTAACGTAGGAGAAAAGTTTTGATTGGAACGTAGTACGTGATGGTATTGTGACGAGTGGACTGTACCCCACAAGAGAGCACTGAAAAAAAAGTCATGAATTTGCAACAAAAGCTTCATTGAATTACTAAGAAATTATTTAACCCAAACAGATTTTAGTCGGATCAATACATATTTTGTTGAAAAATCATGACTTTTGTTTCAGTGTGTAAGTGCAATAAAAATGCATCGAAATATATAAATTCAAAGATGAATAAGCTGTTTCCTTTATTTATCTTTGAATATCCTTTAATTCCCCATTATTTATTCCGACGACATGAATAATGTAGTGTGTCAATTGTCATTCCTATAAAAAGTTGTGGAATTATAATGACGTCTCGTAATAAAATACTAAAACCGCCTACTGGGAATCCATTAAGAATTAGTTATCTTTTTTAAAGGCACACACTTATGCGAGTTTGGATGGACACGTTAAGATTAGCATTATACGGTGACCTGGCAACATCAAATATAGTGTCATGGTCCCCGTTGACGTCGTTGAAAACCCAATACAAGTATACGTCTCACTTAAGTCAGAACGTCATAAACATATATATAGTCCTTTTTACAGAATTTATGATTTTCCAGTAGCGTTTTTTTTTTTTTTT
>JABMBT010002226.1:0-10241 GCA_018906895.1 Odontocolon sp. PSUC_FEM 10030002
ATATTATATTTGTATTATTGATAAGCCGTCACTTGACTTCCGAGTCTCCACACGCATCTGATTGCGTTTCCGTACGCCGAAGACGAAAGAACGATATAGCGATAAAAAAGAGAGAATGGAGCAGAAAGCAGAAGGGTGTACAGTGGGCTTTACTATTTTCTCGCGTATTAAAACGAAAATAAAACACCGTTCGCGCACTGCCGTCACGATTGCATCGTCTCGCGTTTGCTCCACTATCGATAATAACGTACGCACGCGTCGCGTTTAAAACACTGTGTTCGGATTAAATTCTTTTTTTTTTTCTTGTTTTTTCTACAACTATAATAACTTTTTCAGCCGGGAAAATGAAAACGTCGCGTCCACGTCCGTGCGTCGCGGGCGCCGTTGGCGGAATGAACCGGTGGCGCCCCGAGAACCGACGGTGGCGCCGCACGCTTTCAACACACTCGCAAACGCGTCGATGTGTGTGCGAGAGCGCTCGGAGAGCCGACTTATCGAAGCGGCACAGCCGATACACACTTACGCATAGGTCCTCTCCGAACGTTCGTACAACTACAATTGCACGATCGCTTCGGAGATACATTGTACGTAACGGCGAACCTCTGTATGACGTTCGAGCCCCACTACTCGGCCGGCGACTCACGAATACGGTAAACTGGAACAGTGATTGGTCTCTCAAGCGGACGGCGCTTGCAGTCATTGGCACATGTGTACTAATCTCTCTCAATCGAGTACGATTGACTATAGAGACTGCCAATGTCCGGTGAAATACCAATGATCGTGATCCTCGGTCAGTGACACGCTTATAAGTAAAATGGTATAGTCATTGGCCACCAAAGCCGCCATTACGTACCGTCATTGGCCACCAAAGCTGACATTACGTACAGTCATTGGCATTCGTGTGTCTCTTACTCAATACAATTCACTGTAGACGACTACCAATGATTGGCGGAAGGCCAACAGTCGTATTGCACGGTGTGCAGTTGGAATCGCGTAGTATTGTCTCAGGTGTCATTGCTAAAAGTCAGAAGGGCGTAACCCACATGTTGGTTAATGCGGGATATACCATTCTGACACTTGTCAATTGATACTTTATAGTGTATGTAAACAATACGACGAACTACACAGTGATTGGCCACTTAAGAGAGAGAGAATCGTTAGTCATTGGCATCTCTGCATCTTTTTCCGACTGACGCGTTCCACGGGTCATTCCCTGTAAAGCGGCCAATCACTGGAAGGTGGCCAACTACTGTCTCGCCTGTTCCTGTAGCAGAGCAACGCGCGCCCACGACGTATATACGAATGTGTATAATGGATATTTACACCGACGGACCACCTGGCCACGAACGCTCTCGCGGAGCTACGTTGCTTCTGCTGCTGGCTGTGCCCCGCTCGTCGTTGTCTCCTGGTCTCGCTCGCTCGCTACCTAACGGGTGTCCAAACGATTTCGCTTTCTCGCCTCGACCTTGCACTCTGTTCAGAGGGCCCTGATCACCGGCCACGGAGTTCACACACAGTGGCTCGCTTAAGTTCGTATACCGAGCGAAATGTTGCACAGGACACACCGCTGATTATTGCACGCGTGAGATTCGATCTCTCGCGCATTATAGTTGGATTCCAGATGAAATCTTGCAGCCATTGGCGATCTATCGGTGATCAAACGCTTTGTGGTAAATTGACTTGCGAAACATTGAATATAACGCAGAGGTGTCGATAACTGACGATTGACGGTGACCTGAGTGGCCAATCACTGTACAGATAGCGTATAACAGGGCTGAAAGTATGATAAAGATATAGGAAAGGGGATAGAACCGAGGGTAGGATAGTTTTACGTTTCCCTGTTTGATTCTACAACGTTTTCCCTTTCGATCCATTTCCCTGTTAATGTATCGTACACTTTCGTCGGTAACTGCCGTAGTATGTGCGGCTATAAGCGCGGGGGAGTAGCATAAACTCGTCGAGCACCGGAGATCGATGCCGCATGGCGTAGGATAGACTCGCTCGCTCTTCGAGGCAGTGGGTCACTGGACTTTCCTGCTCTTATCATATACTATCGTGTAACAACCTAAAAAATTCATACACGTTGTATTCGAGCTCTAATGTTTTTACGTCGATTCTTTTACCAATTTCAAACGTAATTGCAAATATTTATATCAGTTTTCATGCTGTTTGGTCGCTTTGGGAATATTTCATTTTCGTTGGATCAGTTATTTCTGAAAGGCGCGAGTAACGCGTTCGTTTCCTCGCACGATCTCTCGTGGCTCTCGAGTTCAGCGGCAGCAGCAAACTCGAGGAACACGACGACGATTTACAATGGATGCCGCGTTACCTGCTGCTGCTGCTGCTGCTGCTGCGTGTGCGCGCGCGACAAGAAGAGCGAACGATGCGAGCGAGCAAACGGATGCGAGACGGTAATGTTCGGGAGCGAGACAGACGGAGATAGGGAAACGGTGAGAGATGCAGCGACCGAGGAACAAGGCGGTGGGAGCGGCGACGCGATCGCAGTAGGAGAACGGGCTGTCGGGGTAGCCAAAAGGAAGGGGGACCCCGGCCGCGCACCAGAGAGAAGCGTCGTCGTCGTCGACAGCAGCGAGAGATATACGAAAGCGGTTCGTGCAGAGACGGGGGATTATAGGAGTGGAGGTTGCAAAGTCGGAGAGGAAGAGCTTCGATTCTATCGATACGAGTCATGATTTCGTACGTAGCGTTTCCATATTTTTCACTCATCTATAATTATCAAACGCGTTACGAATCTCTGTAGGATCGTTGGTAGATGTATATTAACGTTACCAATTCGCCTATAAGATATAAATCATCAAGCCTGTCAAGCGGGCCCGACGTTTCCATTGCTACCATCGTTCTAATAGAATTTACGTCTGTAAAATAATGATCTCTCAAAATATGAGATGATTTGACGATGGCCGAATCGAGGAAAAACAATGATACGTTATTTTACAACTTTTTTTTTAATAACTTTTCCACGTACATTTCATGGATTATGAGATTTCGAAAAGTTTTAGTTACTTTTTCTGCGGTTTTTCGTCAATACAGCGGCTACCGATTTAAATAGTATGAACCGGGATGAATTACCGGGAGAAATACCAACTGAACGAGACGAATGAGTAGAGAACTAAACTCTGGCACGAGCTTTCCAGCATCAGACAGCCACGAGTTCACCAACGCCATTCATGAAATAATCATAAGTCGTGAATGGCTCGGTGTGCGCTACCTCAACTGCAAACTCGCGATGCTTTTGCAGTACAATACCGAGTCTCTACCTCGAAATACGGTTACAACGGTGTTTTACTCGCTCCGTTACCCCTTTTTTTTCTTGCTATGCCTGCCAACCATGTAACCCCGCAACTCTATAACTATAAAATTCTGTAACGAATCCGATTTTCCATTTTATTCGTCACTGTCGACGTTAATAGTATTAACAAAATTTGCAACCGGCCCTTCGACGCTGTCTCCATCTAAATAGGGAATTTCTTTTATTTCGTACTACTGTTATGATTATCGTTGAAATTAAATACGACGATCGTGTAATGTTCTCGGGCATTGCGCCGCGTCTGCATGCGTGCGTGCGTGCGTGCGTGCGTTCGTTCGTTGTTACTCGTGAGCGTCGGCGGAGGTTTCTTCATCCGCCGAGGGAGACTCTGACCGACGAGAAAGAGGGAAAAGAAAGAGAGAGAGAGAGAGAGAAGAAAAAAGAAAGAAACAGAGACAGAAGAGTCGTTCGACCGCGTAGCTCGCGAACCGCACGACTCAGGCACAGCCAAGGAAGAGACCAAGAGACGAGTCAAGAAAAAACGAAAGAATGGGTATAAATGAGAGGTACAGTGATTGGCCATTTTAAAGAGTCGAAAGTGCGGTCATTGGCAAATCCGTTTCTCTCTCTGACTAATATGATTGACTATAGAGACTGGCAATGACCGGATGGGAGCCAACGATCGCGTTTCGCTCTTGGTCCTTAACGTCGGTCCACCGAAGGACAAGGATGGCAAGGAAGAGCGGCGATGGGCAAGCCGAGAAAGAAACGAAGAAAAATAATACCTCGTCGTTTCGAGAGTTGATGCGATATACGCGAGCGGAGATCGTACTCTACGCACTGCGAAGCTTCGTTCGTGCCGAGTCTAAACCCAACTTGACTGTACACTGCCGCGCACGCCAGCTGTACACGCAGGATGGAGGGACTCGACTCTAGCTCGTTTGTGACTCGTTTCAAAGCAGATGTAAAAAGAACACAATTTATTATTAACTGACTCTTTATGTACTTCGTCTTTTACATTTGTTTATTACACCTGTCTGTTGTACAATTGATAGATTAATTAACAAGCTGTACTTCGTATATAATTGATTCAGATTAGGGTCTTAGTTAGAATTGATTGCACTATCATGTCTGCTACCTTTTTTATCATCTACGTTATCACAATTCCCATTGTATTCTTATTTAGCGAAAAAGTGGATAGAGGTAAGCGGTACATTCATTGGCCACTTAAGAAGTTGATCGTTATAGTCTTTGGCATACTCGGATCTCCCTCTATCGAATCGAATGAGATATATTTTGAACATGAAGACTGCCGATTACTGGTGTGCGGCCGATGATGGTACCGCTCGCTGTGCAACGTACTGGAGAGCATGAGCCACGTAGCGTTGGCAGATGCTAGGCTTCGAGGCTTTCCGCTCTTCGAAAAACACCGAGCTTGTGCCTTACGTGCGTACAGTCATACACGGAATACAGAATGAATCTCTAACGATGCAACACGATGGGCAATTACGACGAAGCGTCATCAGCGGTAATAGAAGCCTCATAAAAGTGGTATCGAAATTGACGCATGATTAATCGGCTATCTCAGGACCAGTTGTAATCACCCTTTAATTACTCGCTAACCGCATTAATCATCAAAGTTGACACGATGTGTTACAAAATCTCCCTACAAGTGTGATAACCGGTAACCAATCAAAGTTGTACGGAATGTAAATAAACAAAGGAAGTAACCGCGACTGATCTTTCTTACAATTTTTAAATATCGTCGGCGATAGTTTACGATAATACGATTACCTATCCCACCGTTAGAGGCAACCCTGTACATTTACAACGACGGCGGAACGAACGCACGAACGTTCTCGTTCTCGACTCGCTCATCGTTTCCTTTCCTGCTCTTTTCTCGGACGCACCCGCGTTCCCCAGCATCGTCGTTTCTCTTCGGTCTCGTTTTCTTCGTCACCGTTCTCCTCCTCACTCCCTTCACCTCTTCTTCGTGACTCGCACTCGACTCGCTCGTTCTCGTTCGATAGGGATAAGAACCGACGCGACGAGGCGCAAGGCGTGGCGAGAGAGTCGGTACGGGTAGTTGGTCTCCCCGCACACGCAGTGAAATTTTACTCGGTGCGCGCTACGCGACGCGCATCGCGCGCGGCAATGGCAACGAGCGTCAGCGGTTACGACGGCTTCGTCGACGACTACGAGAAGGGCGTCGAGGGGAGGGATTGCGAGTCGAATTCTCGTCTCTCTCGGTCAATTTCTCGCTCTTTCTCGTTGGCGTTGCCCGCTGATGCGGCTGCTGGCCGGGCATCCCGGTGGCGGCAGCAACGACGACGGTAACGGGACGAGAAGGGAAAAGGCGGAGGACGTCCGCCGAGGAATCGAGGAGGCGACAGCCGAGCTCTGCGTTTTATGTGAACGAAGAATTGCGTTTGCTCGCGTTCGTTCGGTCTCTGTTGCAGCGCGCGCTCTCCGGTGCACAGCGTGTAGGTACAGAAGTGAGAGGAGAGCAGGAGAATATATATCGCTGTATATATACATATATACAAATGTGTCCCGATCGCCGTCAACACATTTGTCTCTCCGTACATTGATTGGCGTCTTAAGCCGACGATACGTAAATATATTCATTGGCTATTCTATCTACTGTAAAACCCCGATTATCCGGACCCCGGTTAACGTACTATAATAATACTATTTTTAGTGCGATACGGAGACTGCCAATTATAGACGGATGACAATAATTGTTAATCCCATCGCAGTCGCTGGTTGTTGATCGATGATTGAGCGGTTTGTCCCGAACGGTCCACCAAGCGGATTAGATGGAAGCAGGAGGAGAGAGGCCGATAACTAATGATGAAACTGAAATGTGACTCGGAGCGCCAATCGCTATAAATGCTGTATCCTGTGTGGAAAGCTTACTAGCAGCAGTGGACCACGACGTCGCACGTATTCGCTGCGCCGGCAGGGCAACACCAGTGCAAACGTACATACACGCATTTGCCGGTTACACCGAGTGCACGAAACTCGAATGCGGTAGCTGTACGAAGAGTAAGTATGGAAGTATCGTATAGTTCTTTTCTTACACGCGTGCACGCTTTGTTGGTCACCGTCATCGCCGCCACGTTCTGTCGCACACTCTCGCACCTGCAGCTGCCACTGCGTGTATGTGTGAAAACGGTTCGAGCGTATAAATTCGTGTACGTAGTACAACTTACGTACTAATACTACTGGACGTGTATACACATACGCGTAAACGCATATCGCTATGTACGAATGTGTGTACGACCGCACGAGGCCGGGGACGCGCGATTCGCACGCAAGGCCTCCCCCCGCTTTGCCGGCGACCTCCTCCTGTAACCAGCTCGAGAATCGAAGATGTCCGTGCGGAATAATATTACGCGAGAATGAAACTCGCGAGCCAGCAGCAGAGGCGACTACGAGCACGCAAATTCGTGGCAAAAGAGGACAAAGAGGTAAGGCGAGGATAGAATGGATGTAAGGAGGAGAAATGACGAAGGAGAGGAACTTTGAGGTATATTGATGAATACTGCAGGAAAGTAGAGGAATCGTTACATCGGTTCTTTTGTGCGATCAACATCAATCGCTGGACATGAGAACCTTTTTACCGGTCCTCGTGAAAATATCTTCGAGTCTCTGTCATAGTTCTATATAGACAAATCACGGTATGACTATTTTTTTATTGAGTTTGTAGGTATTAGCACGAAGGGGCGGAGGCAGAAAAGAATAGATAGAATTTATTTTTGTAACAGCACACACGACGATTCGCGGCCAAGCTCGCTGGATAGTTCGGACGTGCGGTTCTCGTTCGAGCCAGAGATTAAGGGGGAAGGGACTCTATCGATCGTCGTGGAGTACACACTCGAATGCTATATGTTCCGCAGCTCGATTCGTCGGTGTATAAACGAATGTGTGGGCGATCGGGAAACAAGTTTATATCGTTCGTAAAACCGATGTATAGTTGCCCATCGACCCGGAGAATCTTGGTATTTACTATTATAAATACTCGTTATAAGTTTATTGCTCTCACCCGGTGCAATTTGTCGATAATTAATCGTTTATCGGTACGAGGAGCGTTTGCCTATACATTTTTTTTCAAAGAGATTCTATTGAAACGCGATTGATGGCAGAGAGAAATTAAAATAACGGAAACCACGAAAAACAAGAGATTCCAACTCGTGGGTTCGATCACCCGACAATCGTAAATACCGTGCGAAACTGCGGTTATTGAAATGCAGGGGTATCCATATAGTATTGTCATTGTGGAGATTTTTTTTTTATCGTGTGATTCATTTGGTATGATTCATGTCGACTCTGCTCTTTGACATTCGTTATTCGAGAATCTCGTGGTGTCCTCTGACAACCGTTATTGTCTGTACAGAGATTGTTGGATAGATAGAATTTTCGTTGACGATGCTCGGGAAGTATCGTACTTGGGTAAAAACGAAAACTCCGGGTTCGTTCGACGTAGATGGAGCTATGTTATTGTCTCAATTGGTATTGAGACAAAAATCAATACAGTTAATTCGTTGATAAATTATACCAAATTGTAATAGATCAATTTTATTTTATTTATTTTTATCATTGTCGGAGATGATGCCGCTGTTGAATTAGTTTGGATTTCTTAGTGGATATTATAATAGTTTATAATTTTAAATAGGTTTTTTTTTCGAAATGCCTCGCAAACATTTATTGTGCGGGATTTGAACGTTCGCTCGCGAACAGATGCTCGGTCGGTCTCGGTAAAATGTACGTCCCTGAACTCTACACAGTTTATTGATACATATATTATTTCAATGAAATCCGTGGAATTCATGAATATAGATACAATTTTGGTAGAATCAAGATACCAAAGGTACCTTGAGGTATTTTTTTTTTATCTTTTTTTTATAAACTAGATGGAATGTACTTCTTTTCGTTTCTATAAACATAGATAGGACAAGTGTTTGTTTAAAAACATGTAAAAGTATAAGAATTAACACAAGTTAGTTGTGAAAGCATGGTGATTGACAATAAAGGTAAAGACGATCGCTTTGCCATTAACATCAACTCTAAAATCAACATATTATTGTCACATGGATGGCGCATGAGCTTATTTATTCTCATATTAAAAAAAAGTTTTGGTATAAATATTTAAAAGCTCCGTTTGTGACATTCGACGCTCGATATAGTCGCCTCTGAATTAAATGGTCTGTATTAAGTACAAACTTTTACACTCAACTAGAAATAAGTCGCTGCGGCATACGCGGTTTCACATATCCGGGATAAGGCCTTGTCTATTCAAATTATAGGAAACTCCGAACACGCGATATCCACCACTAAGTCTCTGGACTGTAAAAATAGTTCTTTCGACCACTTCTTAATCGTTATTTTACTAATTTTGGATATAGAGTGATCTTTGACCGTGCTTTGCCGAATTTCAGCCAAGCGATTATAGGCGCTCTTTTAACAAGCCATGTATTGGCGGTAAGATACATATTAAAACCAATTCTGAAGACATCGCCTATATAGGGAATTCCTGAAACATAAAAGATAGAAATTGAATATCCATAAGTAACAACGTTATAGCCAAACGTATAGGGCTCACTACGATGTGACAAAATTTTATACACCACAAATTTATGACATTCAGATCTTTTTCACTGAGTACACATTCAGACATATCATCGGTCGGTGTTTAAATTATTTGCAAGACCATAATTGTTCTATACTTTGAAGTTGAAGGTTTTTTTTGAGGGGTCAGAAATTGAGTCGCTTACATTGATAAATGTGTTTCTTACCAATGATATACAATACACATTTTCGGTAATTCATATTCAACCAACTGTAAGTACTCAACGGTTTGGTGTCTGAAAATCGATTTAAATTTTAATAATTAATACAGTGAATCGGAAAAACATAATTCAAGTTGTAGTACAACTTCGTTATTACGAGATAAACTTTCAGTTGATTCATGTCCAATAACGTATGTCTATCGTAATGAGAGAATCATTAACTTACACTTAACACCGGACAACTCGTACCACAAATAAATGAAAGCATCAGTATTGATTGTTACATCGAGGTACCACAATCCCTCGATGAGCATGGTAGACATATGTTCAAAGTCCGATGGATGTTCTTTCATATGTTTTGCGAATACTTCGTTCATCAGTCTTTTACACAATTCAGTAGTTTCATCGACGTTCTTTCGACAAATATTTATATTGTCTGGAATTCCCAGGGTGTATCCTACTACTCGCCAGAAATGATTCAACCCCTCGCGTCCTGAACGTTCGTTCGTAAGAGACAATTGTTTTGGTGTCACAAGTGCGTATCCGATAAAACCAAATTGCGATAGAGCCATGTCTCGTTGGTTGATGGATAGTTTTTTGGTTTTCTCCAATTTTCGACTACTGGTCGAGTGTGCCCAGCGAATAGTGTTTATGGACTTCCACCAGCTTCGTATTGTAAACATAATAAAGGATAAGACGCAATCATTGAAATCATCTATGTTACGATATAGGGGAAAGTGGGGCAAAACGGGACACCTGGGCAAAATGAGCCATTACCTTAAAAAAATATAACAAGGTAAATTCAAGAGGTTCGACGGTGCTTTTCGAAATCGTGACAGCTCCATCTTTGCACCCGATCTTCCCCCGTATTCTGGTTTTCGTCGCATCTACATTTTTTACGCAATGGCCCGTTTTGTCCCGGCGTCCCGTTTTGCTCTCTCCCCTACTTATAAATGCGGTCATACTCGGAGTTTTTGTCTTTGATATCTGCGGTATACAAAGTGTAAATGTGGAGCAGAGTTTGAAGGTATCTTTTGAAGGCGGTGCATGTTGTCCCACTTTGCTTTGTTAAAACCAAGACCTGTACAGTATCAAATCGTATTTAAAACTTTGTATCGGATCTTTTATCGTTGAATGCAGTATCGATAATCGCACTTTAATCACAAATTACAATTATGAAT
>JABMBT010002237.1:0-10239 GCA_018906895.1 Odontocolon sp. PSUC_FEM 10030002
TAAATCATTTACTGTTCATTCTCATAACTTTGAGTCTCGAAAAACGAATTTTGTGTCCTGTACATGGAGAAAAACATTAAAATGAAATGGTAATCATTTAATCCCCATTATGTAGGATAATTTTTTTACCTGAAATTTGGTAATCCATGCAGTAATTCAAGTAGAAATTCCACCAAAACAATGGGATCCATATAATCGCTTCGAAAAGTGGGAAGGATTTAACCATATTTTTTTATTGGTGTAAGTATGGAAATTAATTACTTCAGAATCTCCAATAAGCATAAGTATGAAGAATAAAAATATTTTTTACATTTACTTGTAAGTTATATAACCATAAAAAAAGAACTTGAACATGTAAATGATTCGTCGTAAACTATTTTTCTGATCTAATCGTAAATTGTCCGATAACGAGATGAAAAACGAGCTAACAAGATTGAAAAAAAATGAGGAAAAAAGGGTGGACTCTTGTAAGATCAATCTTGGAGCGCGTTGAGGCCATCATGAGACTTCTTTCTGGCACGATGCCGTGGTGGATGGTGAGGAAGAGAGAGACAGAGAAGAAGGCACACGCGGAGGGTGGGAGGGTTGAGGCGGGATCCCGCCGGGTTGGTGGGCAGCCGCGAGCAGAGAGGACCTCGTGATCGATGGGTTTTATCGGACGCGTTAAAACGCCACACTAAATCACCGGTGGAAAATCCATAAAGCCGAGCACCAGCGGCAGAAGGGGTGAATTCGCGGCACGCGCCTCTACCAAGTCGCGTCAAGAGGGCGAGACGTTGGAAACCCTTAGGGGCAGCACTCTGTGAACCCGCCAGCGCCGGGATCCTACTTCTCTCTAGGTGGATTCGAATTTATACTTTTTTATGAGGCAACTCGTTCTCTCGCGAGGATCCGAGGATGGTCCTTTTTACGAGGTATACGACGGTGAGAATGAAAAAGGAAAAGCGGAGAAAAGCAGAAGAGATGAAATGTTCTGTGGCGATGCGCGCGGCTTCATACAAGATGCAACAGCGAGAGGCCCGCGGTCAGCGTGTAGTGTTACGAGTTATATACACGCCGGTCTGGCTCTCCGGGGTACGGGGAAAAATACCTCTTGTGCTTTGACGAGCAAAACCAGTTAGCGAGTGTAAAAAGAGTCACGAAGTTTTCTCTCGGGATTCAGGAAACCGGCAAAAATTCCCGGTCGCCTCGGAAAACTAAAGAGGGTGAGAATCTGAGATGGAGAGGACCGATCCGACAACGCGAGAGGAAAGGAAAGAGGCGGAGGGGGGAAAAAAAGCGAACAGGCGAGGCGGGAGAGCAGTGAAAAGTTGAGATTGAAGTTTCACCGAGAACGGAAAAGTTAAGGAGCGACGGACGCGTCAGTCGTGGCGCATCTTGGACGTCGAGGTTCGAAGAACGGGACGAGACGCTCCGTCGCCGTGACTGTTGCAGACTCTCGGCTGTGGCAGCGCAGACGACAGCGAAGAGAATGCGAGTGAATCGTTTCAGGAGTCCCGATGGGAATCGACGTCGTTCTCGTTCTTTTACGTGTACGTCACGAGGCTCTCGTACTCGCTCGAGTTCTAACGACACAAACTCGTCGATTTGGTCGACGTGGAGAGGAAAAACTGTCAGTGAGAAGAATGAATACGATTTGCGGTGTTTCAGAGGAAAACAGTTTGAATAGGAGAGACCAAAAAATAGGGATGTAAGTAAGAACGAGAAAATAACTTTTAAAGTACTCTAAAGTAAGTCGAGATCGGCAAGTACCTATTTTGCTCTGCTGTCTCGAGCATCGACGGTTCTTGTTAGTCGATTGACAGACGCTTTTTCTGGGAAATAATTCGAAAAGCCATCAACGATACTACACTATAGGATATGTATTTGAAATACTTATCCTGGAAACGTTGATTCCTCCTTGGAATTTTTTGCCATCCCAACAAAATTCCAGACACACGCTCGAGCTGCTGAATAATCGATATTTCTGTTTCATACAACTATTCTCATGTCTGTTATAGGCACGCAATGAAGGTATTATTTTATCATTGGTTATCACTCGTACTACTGCTATGCTTCCTTTTAGTTATGTCGTGTAAATCCATAATCCGAGACGTTATTGTACATATATATAGTGCATTACCGAGCGATCTATACATCGTTTCAGCATCACTGTTCATAATTCGGTCCCTCCTCTTATACCGTGCCGTCGTTCTCGTCGACGTTGTGGAAGTACAGAGTGGCTATGAAGAAAAGCCGCGAGCCATTGCTGATGCTGCTACATGGACTTTATCCCGTGTCTATTTCTGTATTCAGTCGACGATAGGCCAAAGTGGATTCTATAGAGGCGCGATAATACGACCCTCGCCCTCCACGCTTTCAGCTCACTTGCATAAATTTTGCAGGTAATAAGTGCAACGCCGATACTTGCGAACGAGCAGAGTCGGTGGCACCCGTGATATTCCAACCAGTGGTGGTGAGAAGGGTCGTAGGAACGAGAACGATGGGATGGATGTTGAACCGGTGCGCCGAGAGGGTGTTTGCCAGTTCGACAGGAGGGTTCTTCGAGGCAAGAACTAGGCGAGCACCGAAGAGCAATACTTCGTCGCTGGGTTGAGGAAATGAACACTCGATGCATTCGTGTCACTGCTCCGTAGCAAGGTTCGAGGGCTTAGTGTCGCCGTGTGCGATGAATTACATTATTATGCGTCGTATACTCACTCGGTTGTAAGCCGCCACAGCGATACCTACGCGTGCACTTTCGGTTCTGGCTGCTTTGCAACAGTCGTTAACGACGAAGACTATGCAATTTTCAATGCGCCTCACTCAGCAACAGAATTTCGTTGAGTAACTTGATGATTTATGAAACCGAGCGAGGTGAGATAATTATTTGGAATATTCATCGAGTTAACGTTTGTGTATTTTATTACGTTCTGTGAGATCCGGAAGATTAAGATTATACCGTGACGAGATGAACGAATTCTTGTCAGGATATGGAATGGAGCATACCTCATCAAGACTCACGATTCATGTTAATTCATAATCGAGGGTGTCAAACGGATGGAGAGATCTAGTGTCGTTGAACATTTTTGCCCGTCACGGAAACACGTCAACGCATTATAAGGAAAATATAGATATAAGATATATATATTGTCCGGCATAACTGGGGCAAAAACTGTCATGGTATACTAGGCGGATTGCATAAAATTCTCTCTCTTCCCTTTGCATATTTATGCTGCAACCTCTCCACCCTTTACCTATTTAAATGCTGGAGAACGCTCGACGAGTGTCGACCTTTTTGGTTCACCGTGGCTACCAAGAGGTTGGATAAGTTTGAATTGTAGCTGTAAGCACTCGTTGCCTGAGCTCAATTTTATTAGAATATAATGAACAAGTCAGTTTGATGATAATTTTCGTTATATTCAAGAGGAAAACCACAGTATCTTCGATAAAAGTTTTGTAAGAGACGCTCCAGTTTCCACGGGGATTCGAATATGACTTTTGTCGGGTACACAGTAGAAACGTGAGAAAAGTATAGGCATCTCCATAGGGAGAAGAGAGAATGATTTTGCCGGTTGCACTTCAACTACGTCACTGCGGGGTAGTAAATAGAATTAGCAAGTCAACTAGCGCTTTGCTCTCCGGGTACTTACTTCTTGAGATTCTAGTTAATTTATACAAGTGGTACACTGTAATCCAGTTATACAGTTACGACGTTACAGTTAGTTTTAGTTACTGTGTCTGTTCGCGAATAGTGTGCATGGAATCTTGGTCCTTGCATGAGAAAATAGGAAGATGGTTTGGTGGCAGCGTAAGAAAATACGCTTGAACGGTATGGCAAAGGAACGGAAGAATGAAGAACAGGTATATAGACAACGAGAAGATACAAACGAATACAGCGACCCCACGCTAACGAAAAGCTCTATGATGGTAAAGCTTCACGCAGCTTTGAACCTTTGCGTTGATTGTCAGATCTCGGATTCAAGTTCTTGCGTCAACTGCACGGAGAATGGAATTTTCAATGGCCGTTGTTTCTTACTTCTTCATCATCCTTCATTCTCTACTCGTTTCACCTTGTTGAACTTAATTCTATCGAACAGTTATTTGAGTCGCGGATTATCCATGCTAATAACGATGCATATAATTGCAACATTTTTTCATCGATTGATAATCTATCTAGAATATGTATTAGAATATTAATTGGGATTAAGGAGATACTTGGCATGGATGAGGAACAAGTTATTGGCGAGATGGGATGTAGCTCTGGTAAAAGCAACTATTTCCATGCTAGTACGTGAAAGCTCCGCACAATTTCCAAGAAAATAAAGACGAGTAAGAGAGATGTAAGTTAAAAGATTCCATTTTACTCAACTTGTGTTAACTAGATAGGGAATCGATTTTAAACTCGAATATATATGATATCTCAGAATCTCGCATACCGATACCAATAACATCATCTTTCACATTCTTTTCTTTAGCAATTTAGGTACCTTTAAAATAAATGCAGAATCGTCATGTTTAATCTCTTAAAAGCTAAAATTCTTAACTTTTTACTCTTTTCATTTTTCAGTGTACGCCGTTTTCGTTCCAGCGCACGCTCAAACTGCAGTTACTGACTTTCAAGGGTTGTTGTTCACGCGATTTATCCTATAGAAGTTTCACAATCAATGAGCATTTCAAGAACTATAACGAAGGAGTGAGTGAATAAGTCAGTCACTTGCTTTCTCGCTTATTGAAAGCAAAAGAGCGAAAACGAACTCTTTGGAACAGTGGAAGAAGCCGCTGTTGGTAAATCGATGGTCCTGATCAAATTCCTGTAATCGGGCCTCGCGCTCGATTGTTCATTGTTATCCCGACTCAACGGGATTGCCAGGCGAAAGAGCGAGAGAACTTTGTTCTCTAGAGTGGTTCCCCTTTTGATCGTGCGACCTCGAGGAAACGAGCCGGAAAACTGGAGAGTCATTCGATACGACGGCAGGCGGTCACTCTTCCCTCGACCTAATCGACGACGCGGATCGTGTTCGGACGAAGGATGGCCGTTGTGGCCAATAGCGAGTTCGTGAGTTCATGTCCGAACCAACACGCCCTCTGACAAACCGATGATTAATAAAGGAGTACATCAACCACGCGTAATATCCAACCCTCGTGGTGTTCGTCGAATCTACCCCTACGTCCGCATCCCCCAACGCGTTCAAGTTAAACGCAACGAGAGATAGGAATAACGGTAACGAGCGTATCAATTTATCATTAGGCTCTTGACAACGAATTCGTCGAGAGGTTAATGAAGTCATTTTCAATTGGTGACAAAAGTGATAAGGGAGTTTTTCATCCATAGTTACATATTTCAAAGTCCCCGAAGTCCCCAACGTTATTAATAAATTGCAGGAGCTTGGCTGAAAATCAAAGCGTTTTGCTCGCGATCTAATTTGATTTCTCGTTCGTTTAATCACGAGTTTATGGCCGTGTGTTATTGACCCGGATTAAAATCACTCCGTTTAATCGTAAGCATTGTGTAGAATATCCAACAGCTATGCAACCCGGGTTGTCGTGTCGCTCTGCTGGACGTGACATGATTTTCCACAAATTATTATCGTGACGGGAAGGCTCATGGGACATGGTCCGCGATCGAATGGTCGTGCAACTCATATACTCGCGATAGGTGGGCACCACTGCCACACGCGAGATTCATTTTTTTTTATCCCAGCCCTCGTGTCTAATCGTTCTCGCGCATCTAATTGCGAGCTGTACATTCGTTGTATAGTGTTGTAAAATAATATGGCATGGTTTCGCGCCATCAGTGGCCTCCCTGTTCACCGCGACACGGAATTCAATGTGAAAAGTAACTTACGAGAAAGTTAAAAAGGCTAACTCAATTCAACCGAGGAGAAACATGGCCTAAGAATTCGTGTTCTTGTTTCTCAACCCTAAGTACATTTTTAAAAAAATCTCGAGTGGACGAGAGGTGAAATTATATATACTGCACAAAATTTGCTTCATATTACAATTTATAATCGCTGTAAATTAACACCCAATCTTTTTAACTTATGAAACGACAGAAATGAAATCATCGTAAAATATGGAATTAATATGACACATTCTGAAGAAAAATTACTTGGAAGATATAAATATATGGTGGTAATAAACACAACTTATGTGAATTAACAGTGAGTAAAGTACTTACTGAGTAGTTAGCCTTACACTTGGTTAAGGTATCGTGCAAGTTACACCGAGTACGAGATAGATAGCTTAGATTTGCGATTCAAGTTTTCTGTGATCACCAATTTTTCTAGAAAAAGGAAATTCTGGCGCCGTGTGTAGGTGATAGACGGAGAATACCCGAATTTGCTTTTTCCCAAAATTTGAAATGTCGTGAATTTGAATCTTAATAAAGTTAAAACGGGCCTTTCGTATTCTTAATATACAAACTCTTGGCCGCCAGCCAATTCGAATGATGGACATCCTTGGAACGAGTAGAAAAATTCCATGACATTGGAAACGGCGGAAAAATGTGAACGGATTGCTGGGACCGAAATTGAAATTCCTACTTGACATTTATGTAGAGGACGAAGGAATCTACGTTGACCGGCGCATGTATGGATGTGTGTGACGCATCACTAGGCTAATGCGGGTATCGCGTGGAATTTTAATGAACGGCCCAGTGAAAGATCAATCAACTTCGAGATTATCCACCCCAGTTGTTCTCATTGTGTGCACAAAAAACCGTGTATTACCCTTAAGTAAAATCAAATAAATGAACGTGCGTCAATCTCGTGATGAATCGACGATGCCAATAACTTGTTTGCTGACATAATTCGGTTTATTTTATGATATATTAATGTGGGATGTTAAAACGTGCACTTTATCACAGTCCGACAGTGAGTTTCTATACAGGGTATCCACATACATACGTACTCGGTACTAAATCTTCGTTGACTAATGTGGGGGCAGTTTTCAAATTGCTGTCGCTTTAGCGCTCCCTCCCCCATGTTCACCGCATTACAAGAGAATATCGAACACAGAGACCCGGGGACGTTGTACAGCAATCTCTGAAAGCGCTTCATCCCTCTCTTATACAACGCATGAGAATTCTATTCCAACACATACGAACGATACTACGTATATCTATAACTTCTGTCCATGGTGTGTATCCAACTCCCTGGTAAAAAACCATGACTGCGGTATTAAAAGTGGGAATATGTGTTTGGATTTGCCTGGACCAACAGCGAGTAGAACAAGGCATTCGGCACTGAACGAGCCGGAGAAAGAAAGGAAAGCGAAGAACCAAATAAGAGAAAAGAGCACGGAGTGGAGGAAGAGACATTGAGGGGTGCACACGAGCTCTTCTAAGCCGCAGGAAAAGCAGAAGGATAAAGCCACTCGCACACAACTAGCGAACACATTGTTTCGCGGTAGCCTATTGTCCTGCGAGGCCACCCGCGGACTCTCTCGCTCGTGTCTTTCCGTTATTACGCTGCTGACTCTCGTTTTACCTATTAAATACATATCACGTTGACACGGTGAAGCTGATTGGTTTACCACAATGTCCGCTTGGAACTGTGCAGTGGAAAGCATCGTAAGCTAGTCAACTTCGCCGTGCGAATCAGACGTGTGTTCCAGTGTCGCGCATTAACCCTCGACGTGTCATGCACATATGTGCATGCATAGTTGCGTTCTAGCTCAGTAAATTCTATCCGTAGCCACCCGAGCGTTGATGCCGTCGTCGGAAAGCCCTCGAGCACCGACCGGTAACTCATTCTTTTCCTCTTTTCCTCGTGGATTAAGCCATTTGAAGCACGAGCGTGTCGCGCTTACATTTTTCTCTTAGGTCTTGACTCCGCGCGTGTGGTTCTCCTTTTTCGTACTGCAACTACCTTTGGAACACGCGCTTATTCTACCTCGAGCTAGTTGCGGGCCTCCGGCAACCACCGCAGTCTCGACTCCTTTGCAGCGTGGTCGACGACTATTAAGTCGAAAGAGTCCGGCGTGTCGAACTCGTTAAAAAGTTCCTCGCTCGTTGGACTTCGATTTTTCACAGCGCAACTGATTGATAGTGAGGCGACCCAAACGGGCGAACCCCTGCGCGAGTGGGCGCGAAAGCACAGACCCCGCTCGTTCACCCGCACGAGTTGGCGGAAGTTAACGAGGCACCACCGGTCTCAGGAGAGAACGTGCCGCACATGGTGTTTCTTGTGGCGACGGTTCTGCTCGTATACGTTATGTCGTACGATGGTAGGAAACCTTTTTTTTCTCTCGCTATGTCTCTCGCTCAATTTCGATAAATGGTCGTTACATCCACGATTTTTTTCATTTCTGTTTTTGTCGAAGATCCGCACTGTAACGATCGTATTGTCGATTTGATTTTTTGCGTGTACTCTTTTTTTTGTACATCCTATTCTGTTTCATAAACGCGTCGTTACAGTTCTTAGTTAATTTCGTAATCTATATGCACACGAGATTCCGAGAAGATTCGAGATACAGGGATCACGTTACTCCGAGCAGCATTCTCATTGCTAGCTCGCGAATTAACGAAGGGCGAATGAAGTCGTTAAAAGGGTTTGCCCCGGTTTTTCTTTGCTTCTCATTCTCTCTCGCGTTCTCTTGTAATAAAGACCCGACGAAAGCATTCATGGCGATCTAGATAATCTAACGAGCAGTAAATCAACGTGGCAATAGTGCCTGTCCCGGTGGGGAGTCTCTCTCGTTCGTCCCACGTGGTCGCGATTCTTTGGTTGCCATAAGCCTCGTATATTTTTTCCTTCATAGATGCAAAGTGTGCCCCTCCATTAATTCACGTTGCTGGAAACCGTTGGATATATTCGTCTCGACACTCGAGGTATTAAATCAAGGCATTACAACGATTAACCCAGGTTGAGGCTAAGTTATCGCGTTACCCTCCCTCTTCTCACCCTCATCCCCTTTACCCTTCAACATATATACCGTCGCTCGTTCGCTGTTCTCATCCGCTCTCTAACACTCTCTGCTCTCCTCTGCCCGATGTGTTCTCCGGGATTTCGTCCCGAATTCCTGCGATGCACCTCCGCATTTCATCCCTTGCGTTTAACCCCCGTTGATCCCGTGAGAATTTATACCCTCGGAAATCCTTGATCGATTCTTACCTCCTAGACAGAGAGAATTGGATCTGAGAAAAATTGCTCGATACTAACTGAAAAATGACAAGTAGATATAGAAACAGTCAGAACCTCAGTCGATAATTATATCAACTCTTTAACCTTGGTAGAAACTACTGAAAAGTCGACAATAGGATCGTTAAAAAAATGGAATCATTTTATTTGCTAATTGGTCATACGATTCTCGAGTATGGAAAAGCCATGTCGTTATTTATGCGTAGATAAAAAAGGAGACGTTTTGAAATTTAATCCGAGTAGGCTGTCCTATGTATGTATGTGTTGTTCGGATGTTGGTAGGCCGACACGAATTAGGGAAAACTGTGCACAAGACTGAAGCTGGTTTATGGGCTGCCACCATGCATGCGGCCCTACAATTTTGCTTCCTCCATGTACCGTTCGTAGGGTATGCGGGAAACCACCCTTCGTCTCGTACTCTGGTGCTTTGTTCACGAGAATGTGAGAATCAATACATACGTGGAAGTAGAACATGCAGTATATAAACTTTGCCTGATTGTCGTTATACGCAAGCACTCTGGCAAACCCTGGATAGACCGGGGCAAAATGAACCACTCAAGGAATAAAAGCAGTTAATCTACTTAGTGTTTACGTCATAACGAACTGCTTACAATTATGATGTAGGGATTTTGTTTGTACAAACAAACATTTGTTAAAATATGAGTAGTTTACATTATACAGTTCTCAATGTGAAGTTTTGTTTTGAGTCATAACGACCAGAGTAAAAGGAAAACGACATTAATTATTGGTTTAATTATCCGGATTTTTGTTTACTGATTGTTAAAGTTACGGTTAAACGGTCACTGCAGCTCATTATTGAAGATAACAAATTTATGTATGCTTGAAAAATCCCAATTTAAATCGGATAAGTTTTTCTACAGATCGCTACTCTATTACGTTGTCCTTCACTTTACCCCGGGAGTCCGTTTTACCCTAGTCTCTTCCGCAGTAGATTGTACATAGAAGTACACGTCCGGGTAGTAGTAATATCGTCTATAATCACGTACAGCGAAGTATGCCTCGGGATATACACACTAGCGTGTTTCATTTTTAATTTTTTTTTTTTTTTTTCAATTCCCACCATACCAATAACCTATGGTGGGAATCGAAAAAAAAT
>JABMBT010002248.1:0-10222 GCA_018906895.1 Odontocolon sp. PSUC_FEM 10030002
CCTGCGAGCGCGTGTGTCCATGATTTATCGAATAATTTCCAAGGAATTGCGTCAGAATCGCAATTATAAACGACGAAAGAATCCAATTATTTCCGCTTCGTGTATAAATCCATATTGATGAAGCGTCAATGCATTGCAACGATCGATATCATCGGAACATTTAACTTTTTTTATTACGACGGCGAAATAAATAAAAATGTCGTTTATAGCCAAGGAAGCGTAAAAAAGACGTAAAGAATTGCGTTGACGGTTGTTGTTTCTACAAATAAGAGCGTCTCGATAATTATGCAAGTACTCGCGTATTACCCAAATATTTATTCGAGACATTTTTCCAGCAAATCATAACGCGTCGTATCGAGAGATAAAAAATTTGTTATCATTATACAAGAAGCACCTTAAATCAATTTAATTATGACAGTTGTATTTTTATTTTTCTGCAAAATAAAATGAATCATCGACGAATCGATCGATCGATCGATAGGGTGAACCGCCCCCCATTGTATCACGACACACGCGTTGGTCGTCCGTCGATCGTATATGGGCGATTGGACACCCTACCCACTGTAAAACGAAAAAAATGGGACAACGATACTCGACGTGTGACGCAATCTCGATGGAATCTGAAATCAAATATTTTTAATACGATTACGGGAAGCGAGAGAGAGAGAGAGAGATTTCTTATCTGACGGATAAGAAATTCATCAATTTACTTATCCCGTGATACGCGGATGGGCCGCGAGTCGGATTACCGTCAATCAAATTCATCCCCAATTACGGTAGAGTGGAAGGTTGAAAATCAACTTGGATCGTGATTGGTGTGAATGCTGCGGCAGTCACGAGCATGTGTGAATGAAACGTTGGCGCGACGACGCCGAGCCATTCACCACCAAGGTCGGGACCGTCGGGACATGATAGTTATTCACACCACCGAGTCTTACTACGATCGCACATCCTCGAATCTTATCCGGAAATGGATATTTTTCTCGTCTCATTTGTCTCACGGTTAGTCGCGAGTCTCGGCTCATTGCCAATTTACATAATTATTACGATAAAAATTTATGTCAATTCACGGTTTTTCTTAATTCGTTTAATTTTCGTATTCGAAAACCTTGGCTTTGATTTAGCGGTGAAATAAAGGACGGCAATTACATTGATTATCGAGTCACCGAATATTGTTAATTTTCATAGTCGTATATATTTTGTCGAGGCGCGGGGTCGGTCCTTGACAATTAAGTTGTCGAGCCTAACGCGGCGGAGAGCCCAACGGAAGTCGGTAATTTTGCCAAAGTGGCATTTAACCGATCGACTATTGTCAATAATGCTGTCAAACTCTGTGCGCTTCTCGTTGGATGTTGGACCTCTGATTTTTGTAACGTACAGGAGTCACCGCGAATCTTGAACTTGAACGCGATTGCGAAAATTCGAGTTTCACTTTCGTTGGACTAAAAACAATAGCAGAGAGAGAGAGAGAGAGAGAGAGAGAACGCGCTGAGGAAAGACGGATAAAAAGTGTCGCGAGTCTCGACGAGTTGGGAAAGTCGGCGACGATGACGAAACGCGACAAAGGAGCGATTAATCGAATTTTATTTTCGCAGCGTTGCATAGAAAAAATAATGTGTCGATTGCGGGAATAACGAGCGCGTTATAATAATACTGCCAACCGATTTAACGATCTCGATAATTCCGAGTCGTGTGCAGGATTTCCTTATATATAATTGAGTATCGAATACCGGTTTGTAAAATCAACGCCAACATTGGTCTCTACGATGGCGCGACGATGAAACAACAACGCGCAAAAGACACACACAACACCGGTTTCGTCTCGATCAAACTGGAAAACTGTGATACAGTTTTGAGATTGAGACGACCGGTCTTTAATATAACACGCTCGAGCTGTGTATTAAATCATCGCCGGTCGCAGCTCCCGCGGAACATTGTGTAACGTCCTGCGCGGCTCCTGCGACTCTCCATTTTCCAACAAAAATTTTTGTGAGACGGTAGTCTTTGCGTCTCTGATGACGACACTTTACCCGTACCCTTACCCTTGCAGTTTCGTTACAAATAGGAATTTTGGATTAGTTTGGGACACTAAAATAAAAAGCAGTTGGCACTCATTTTTTTTAGAAATAAAAAATTCAACGTTCGTTCGCAAGTTCGTCAAGGATAAGCGCGCGCCATATTCGGACTGCTAGTGAAACTATCAGCCTCGTCGACGAAGCGGCGGCAATGACAGTGTTTTGTGTCGTTGGCTCGTTCGTTAACCTTGGTCGAGCAAAGTAAACGCCGTCGAGTGATGGTGTAATAAACGGTGGTGCGTATATATCAAAATAAATGTTTTTCGAAATTAAAAATGAAATAATTTCTATCCTCTGCCGTTTAATTGTACGCGTTTATCTCGTTGGAAATGTATTCATCGTCCTCGGCGTCGAATGCGCGCATAAATTATCGATAACGACGACGGCAAAAGTCGGTAATGCGCATCTCGATTAGCAAAATTCCAGGATGAATCACCGCCGCAGGAAAACAAAAAGAAAAGAAACGTTCCCGTTTTTGACACGTGCTTGTGTCTCTCGTCAGAATTTTCCATCGACTCGCCAAACACCTGCTCCGTGGAATGTTTAGACGAGAAAGCAATTGGTTCTACAAACGTCCAACGTGAGATAACTTTTTGAAAGCGAGCGAGAGAGAGAGAGAGAGAGAGAGAGATTATCTCTACTTTTCGATTAACCGCGACACGACTGGAACGCGATCCTTATCGTTGTTGGAGTTGATTGATCTTTGCGGGTCAGCGACCAACATTGCCCGATCGCTCGATAACGCGCGATAACGCGCAAAGAGGATATATATTGTATTTCGAGTCGAAGAAAATTCATAAGAAAAGTCAAACCATTTTCAACTTTTTACTTAAGGGAAACATGTACTCGATAATTTAATTAATTCTCAACTTGTTGATGTTTCAAAGAGGTAGTATAGAGGTGGTAGTAACGAAATGAATCGTGAGCCAATGCACACGTCCTTGACACTCGATCGCATTAATCGCGGAGAGTACGCGACAATGGAACAGTTTACGCTTCTCGGCGTGTCCAAGTCGAGTCCAATTCGGCAATTTCCGGCAATTTCGCGGTAAAGAAATGTTTTCCGCACAGCACCAACAACATTTATATATTGAAACAAGTTTCTCGGACGAGTTACTACGATCGCTGATACGCGCCAACGACGGCAATTAGATCCTGCTGGTAATGTGGGTGACGCGCAACGAGTTGCGAGTTGTGCAGGGCTTTGTGTCAAGGAGAACGGGATAGCGAATGTCGTTGTTTTGTTTTGTTTTGTTTTGTTTTGTTACGTGCTCTCGGCACCAGAGACGCGAACGCACAGATTTACGCCGACTATTTTCCCCCCATAATTCGAAAAATGGACAATGTCGTTGATTAAACCAATCAACAACACAACACAACAAACTGTGTGTTTAATGTACGAATCATCTTTGTTGTTTGGTGAGTCTTTCAGGATGCTGTGGATTGGAAGAATCGTTCGGATACGTCGGAAAAGGAGGCCAAGCAACGAGACGGATATGCCTTGAAAGCTGTGACGACGAATGGCGTTTTCTCAGTCGATCTGGACCAAGAGAAAAGGAGAGTCAAAGAACTCGAAACCAATTATGATCCGTACGAGCACAGAGTAGTCCAACACCCAACTACGTGAGTCTCAAAGACCAATTGCCGGTTAATTGAGATGAAAATAATCAAAGTTGTATTTTGTTTTATTTCCGTGGTATTTTCGTGGTATTTTCGTGGTATTTCCAGGTACTTGGACACGTTGTTCCATCTTCTGAAGGGAAGTTTGGGTACCGGTATTCTCGCAATGCCGCAAGCCTTTGCGAATGCCGGATATATCGTTGGTTTCGTGGGAACGATTGTAATCGGTCTTTTGTGCACCTATTGCATAAGATTACTCATACGCTCCGAGTACGAGCTGTGCAAGAGGAATAGGGTCCCTTCGTTGACTTATCCCGCAACAGCCGAGGCAGCCATCAACGAAGGACCACGTATATTCAAGGGTCTCGCTAAAGCCGCGGTGTAAGTTTCATCTTTTACAAATGGTTTACGTCAATGCCGTCGCCGATCCATCGTCGATACATCGTGTTGTGTGTGTGTGTCGTTTCAGGCACATAGTCAATACGTTTCTTCTCGTGTACCAGCTTGGAGCCTGCTGCGTCTATGTCGTCTTTATCGCTGAAAACCTCGAACAGGTCGGCCGATCATTTCATTGCGCGTTGCACTTGGAATTACAACGAAATAATTATTATTGCAGGCGTTGAGCGACTGGGTTCCACACGTCGACGTCAAATGGTACATGCTGGCAATTTTGTTGCCTCTCGTTCTCATCAATTGGATACGAAATCTCAAGTTTTTGGCTCCGCTCTCGACTATCGCCAACGGTGTGACGTTCGTTAGTTTTGGCATAATCCTCTATTACATATTCCGAGAAACACCGTCCTTCGAGAATCGCGCACCCGTCGGCAAAGTAGAAAACTTTCCGCTCTACTTTGGAACCGTTCTTTTCGCCCTAGAGGCTATCGGTGTCGTACGTATCGACGCGCATTAACACAGAATCGCGCGATAAAAACACGAAAGAGGACTCTTTGAAAACGAAACGAAACGTAACGTCAACGTAATCTTTTCTCTTGTTTCAGATAATGCCACTGGAGAATGAAATGAAAAAACCAAAATCATTCGGATCACCCCTCGGAGTTTTGAACGTAGGAATGGCGAGCATAGTGACTCTGTACGTTGGGATGGGATTCTTTGGATATATTCGTTACGGAGATGACGTTAAAGGAAGCGTGACGCTTAATCTCGAGCGCACGGAAATACCGGCCAAGATCGTACAGATTCTTTTGGCACTGGCCATCTACGTGACCCACGCTCTTCAGTGCTACGTTGCTGTTGATATCGTCTGGAACGACTACGTTTGTCGCAAAGTAAAAAAGGAATCTCACAAGATCTTCTGGGAGTATTTCGTGAGAACGGTCCTCGTAGTCGTGACGTGTAAGTCAAAAATTCGTATCGGTCTCGATTCATTCTCGTAATCGTCTTTGTAATCGTTCGTAATCGTTCGTAATCGTTTGTTTGCAGTCCTCGTAGCCGTGGCGATACCCAAGCTCGAACTCTTCATTTCTCTATTCGGAGCACTCTGTCTGTCGGCATTGGGTCTGGCTTTTCCTGCCATCATCGATAGCTGTACCTTCTGGCGAGTCAAAGATCGTAATGGAAAAATTCTCATGATCGCCAGGAACGGATCACTCGTAGCTTTTGGACTTTTGGGTCTGGTCGTCGGCACTTACACGAGTCTGAGTAAAATTATCCAAAGTTTCGGTTAAATTCACATAGCCCGTACAAGTGATATTTGATGGATTTGATGGAAAGTGTGTGTGTGTGTGTGTGCTCCACTTGTGCGATAAACAATGGCTGTTCCTCCGCCACTTTAATTGAAGCTTCCGCAGCAGTATTCTTGCTTCACGCGTGTATGCCAAAGTGAAATTCGTCATTATAAATGATGAAACGATACGAGTATTATCGAGAATAAAATTCAATGCTGCTGCTGCTGCGTGAAAATCCAACTGCACAAATACATTCCGAAAATGTAGATGCGACGTTCTATTTCGCTGTTTGGTCGTGCTTGGGTTGGGTAGACGTACGAAATTTCTTGTAAAAAGAAATAACGCAAAGTATTAACGCGATAGGTTTTATGGGACCTGTGCGCCGCACGTGCCAATTTTTTAGCACTCTGTAAAATTATCAAATTATCCAAGTTCCTAGAAATGTTGGAAGCTGGATACGCCGTAAAGAAAAATTAGTAATGTAGTCGGTCATCAACATCATCGAGTATGTTGAATAGTAAAATGTACATATTCCCTATTGCTGCCGTGTTTATTGTTATTGTTGTTGTCTTTACACTTAAAAATTCAACCTCCGATTTCTAAATAAATGTTATTGCGACATGAAAATTCCTAGTGTGAGACAACAATACAACAACACGCAAAGATTGGCTTAGATTAAGCTGAAAAAATATTTCATCTTCGGAATGCACCGAAATTTTAGTTGTAAGCGCCGTATCTTATTTCGCGCTCTTCGTCACCAGAGATGCAATTTGTAAAGAAATATGTATATATCATTAAACTGATAATCTTCTACTACTACTACTACTACTACTACTACTCTATAACGTCCATCACTCGGGGGGGTGCTCGAAATAAGGCTGATCTGACGATGAAAAAAATCCGGATCATCATCATCGGCTGACTATATAGAGAGTTCTCATCCGGGTCAAGGTATCGCCCCAACGCGTTTTTGTGGACTTGTTCCAATCTCTTCCGCGACATCTTTCAAGCGCTTCTCGTACTGAGCATTAAAAAGGGATCACACCGGTTTTAGGCCGATTTCAGTTATGAGTGCAAAGAAACCAAAGCTTTTTCAGATCCTAATTGTAACGAGGCGAGGTAGTAGTAATTCGAGGCCACGAATCTCAAAACATTTTATCGTTCATCTATTTCGATCGATCCATTTATAGAGCAGCAAGTCGAAGCCCCTAGCCTTTACGTCGAAGCATTTGTTGCAGCACTATTTCGTAGAATATTTCCGTCAGAGCGCGCATCGGAGACAAAGTTAAAATATAATTCTGCGTATCGACGAGGACGGGGGGTAGCTTGCAAGAAGAAAGCTTGCACTTTACTGGGCGAAGGATTATAGAGCCGAGTCTCGAACGAGGTGGTTTTGCGCAAGCTCGAGAAACCAGCAGACATCATGGCATGCAGATGCCGGCCGTCCGCCTGCATCCACCGACGGGACCTCGCTGTGCTGGTCAGCCGTTTGGATCGACAGTTTCGTGTGCTTTCGTGCTTTAACCGTTAATTTATGGAGGTGCAACGCGTCACTATTTACTTTCCCAACGACAAGCTCACGTGTCTTTGTGTGCACAAACGCGACAACGCAGTAACAAAAAATAAAGGCGATTCTTCGAGTGTTTCTGGGGGTGCTGTTGTGCGAAACATTTTTTTTCACTCTACTTTTCTATCGACGATTCGCTTCCACCTCTGATGAGCTTTACTCACAACAGATGGAAGGTCGGTATACAGAAAATATGTTAGAAATTTGGCAAAAAGTTAGTAGCGAGTGGCCTTCGCGATCAATGGAAGTAGGATATTGACTTTTTCTTTTTTTTTTTTTTTCTCATCAAGGGAAGGGGGATGAGAATCGAACGTCGTTCTGGGTGTATGATTGGGGAAAGTAGGTGGGGGCGGCAGGTTGAAATTGGTTTTTCATGAAATTATTGGCTTTTAAATTAACAAGTCGCGTCGCTACCGGACCACCGCCCGCGGTAAGCTATCGCAACCATGTGGTGTGCGTTTCTCCCAACCCCCTTGGCAACGTTGAATTCTCGACACAGGAATGACTTTTGTTCTCAAATCAATCCTATTTTCGGTCATCCACATTTGGTTTCAAACAATTGCTAAACCGGCGTTGTAACTCTTTGACGAAATCAATAACTAATTTGAAGCGAGCACGAACAAATACTACATCAATTGGGTATATTTGCTTGCAAAACATTTCTTCCACGAAGACCGCTATGACTTGGTCAATTAAGTTGCACTTTTGAGTCGAAGCTGACCAGAATCGAAGCTCACCTCGGCTATAGGGATAAAGTTAATTGTATCCAACTGTTACTTACTGTAGCTATTTTCTTCGTCGACAAAGTTTGAATTTCGTTGACGCATTGCTGCCATTCACCGTCTAGATATTATTACAAAATACCGGAATAAACTTTACGAATATCCAAATTATGGATATGACCAGGGGTGGTAGTTGTATAATTGTCGGAGGAACGAGTCGCGTTTCTCCGACAAAATTTTTCAAACGCCGACAGATGACTCGCGCCTGCCGGTTGATGATCCAGAGGGAAGGATAAAAGAGCGGAGGGCACGATCAATGGAAATCTTTGGATAACAATATCATAACAGTTGATCCAAGAGCTGTATCGGATACAACAGGGGGATCGCAGATATACACGACACAAGGCGTTAGAGAAGCAATTCTTTATGAATCACGTGACGCGTATGACCCAGCGTAGAGAGCTCGTTGAGCCAAGTAAAGCGATTGTCGTCAGTAGGCTACAGTCGCTACAACTGCACAGCCGTAGACCCGCCGCCGTATTATAGTGCCCGTGAGGTTAACTAAAACTCAGAGATCCACTGCCTTTTTCCATCTTCGGACCAAGTCCAGAGTCCGCGTTTCTTCTTCGTACACGATAAGGTCAACTTGTAGGTAAGCGCTTCTCAAAGTTGCAAATAGCTCTCGCTTGCTTCTCTATACGCCGGAACTCTGAGATTGGATCACCTTTTGCTGCTCGCGTTGCTACCCTAAAACTAAATCGCCCCGATACAAGAGTCTGCACTTTTTCTTTTGGTCGCAATTGCAAAACACGGAGTGTTACGATTCCGAGGTATGTAGGAAGAATATTGCGGTACTTCGCAGTGCTTGGGAAATTATTTCGATAGTCAAGCGCGATTACAGGAAACACGTAATCTGCTCGATTGTTCGTATTAAAGGCAGGCTGACCTTGCTCTTATGCATTCGTCACAAACGACAAGACTGGTGGTGCGGCTAATTTCGAATTCATGTATCTCGATTCGTCTCTCCGATTTGCTAGCGCTAGTTGCATCGTTGCGACAGTGATGCGAGTCGAGCAAACCAATAATCGACTGCGATCATTTCGTCCTCCCTCGCCAACGTCAATATTACCATCGAGGCTTTATTGCCAAATGTATCGAAAGTATTTCACATGAGAAAAGACCGATAACACAAATAAATAAAAATGCCACCGTTCGGTCGCTGCCCCGTCAAAAGTCTACTTGAATCAGGCCAGGAAACGAATTTTTATCGAACGAGGTATTATAATAATAGCGCACCGGACATTAACTTGGATTTTCAAATCTCATGCGGGGAATTGAGAATCAAGTCCAGCCCCCGCTCTGATGGTCGCTGAACGCGAAGGGGATTTGTACGACAGTTGACGATGTGTTGTACGTCGGGCGACCCACCGCCTCGACAATGCACTCGACTGCATTGCGTTACGAACATTATACGTACATGGTACAACAACAGCTACTGTGAACCATTCGAGTCAAATCACCCCTCGCATCCGCCAGAGAGATATTCGAAAAGGATTCTATACACTTGGATTAGATCCAAGATCACACAGTATACTTGTGCTTTCGGCTAAATTGCATAATTCTCCACTTCTTTCTCTCTCTCTCTCTCTCTCTCTCTCTCTCTCTCTGTTTCTTAGAATCTACGCTCAACATTTTTCAGCAAAAGGTTACAATCATGGAGACTGCAACTGGAGAGTCGGTAAATATGCAGCTCATTGGTCCGCAAGATTCTTACAAGTAAGTATTACAACAGTATTTTGCGATGGATTTTCCATCTGTAATGTAGATATCTAGAGTTGATGTTGATTTTGTTACGCTACGTACGATCGCAGGGCAAATGCTCCAACGGAATCGAGATCCGATGTACCACCAGCTTCATCACCGGCGTTAGGCGACGACGGTACTACTTACGATCCGCACAAGCATCGCAACCGACCAGTACCAACGTCGTAAGTGAAACTGCGAAGATGGCTCATTTTTTTCTTTCAAAACGTTTAATATTGACATTGAAAAGTTTCAAACTTTGATGCATCACTTTTATTTTCAGAAACACAGAAACTCTGATTCACTTGTTGAAGGGTAGCCTGGGAACTGGCATCCTTGCAATGCCAAACGCATTTTTCAACAGCGGACTCGTAACCGGTGTGATTGCTACAATAATTATCGGAGTCTTGTGTACATACTGTTTACACGTTCTCGTCAAAGCTCAATATGAATTATGTAAACGGTTAAGGGTTCCTATTCTCAGTTACCCGATGAGCATGAAGTACGCCCTGGAACAAGGACCCCAGTCCGTTCGATGGTTCGCCCCTTACGCCCCGTGAGTAATTTCGAAATTTCCACAAAAATCTTGCAATTGCATCGTCGTCTTTCATCCAAGATTATGATGGTACCTGATGATACCTGATTATTTTCAGTGGAATCGTAGATGGTTTTTTAATCGCCTATCAACTGGGTATCTGCTGCGTTTACATTGTATTCATTGCAACAAACATACAGCAGGTAGTAGGGGGG
>JABMBT010002259.1:0-10217 GCA_018906895.1 Odontocolon sp. PSUC_FEM 10030002
ATTCAGATTATGCGTATGAAAAAACTTTTAGGTTCATAATGAACGATAGTTTTATATAATATCAACACAGCGGAGATAACGATTCGATAAGTTGCTATTACTTTTTTCAAACACGTGCATGAAAAAGTCCACTTTTTGTAACTACTTTCCGTTCGTAAAAGTCCTTTTTTTGTGCACATTGAACAAATTGTGTTCGAAACACGTGCAGAATTGGTCTTTCCTGGCTCGTGTATATTAAAATTCACACTCCTCAGAAAAGACTATTTTTCTGCACTTGTTATGAAAATAATAATTATAAGAGTGTGGTGACAAAACGAAACTCTAGTCTTTTCGAGTAGCATTTGCAAATATATCATCGTTTGCAAAATTCCGACAAAAACGTCTACCATTGTTCGAAAGTAATAGTCATTTTCACTAAATTATAATCACGCCGACTCTATAACAACAACGCAAATCCTCGCGCGACTCATTGTCGGCGTGTCTTAAAAGTTACGGACTTGCGACCGCGCTGACTTTGAGATCTGCTGATATCTACGCGCTGTATCTACATGCATATTCCCGCGGTAGAAGATGAATCTTGTACTGTACAGTTTTTAGCACCCAACTCGAGACAGTTGAGTACAATAACAAAATCACACTACTGAGCCTTACTAGTCGAGCAGATAATTTCCCGGCACACGCCCAAAGCTTATCAGTTTTCGATTAACCGGGCCCCGGTTAATCGAGGTTTCACTGCATAGATAACCTCGTATCATATAGCATATTACATTGATATGTAGTCATCTTCTTTGACCGGCATAGTTATTGGCCCTTAAAACACGAAGAGATGTACAATTATTGGCATACTTGAGTCTGTTTTCCGCACTATGATTTTTTAGTGTGACTGCCAAGAATTATAGGGTGCCAATAATGGTCCCGTTTACCCTACATTCCGTAAGATATGACCGCATAGAAAGCTCGATGTATTGTGCCATGAGAACAATCAGAAGGATGTCCTGTTTTGCAAGGCTCTCTGATACTGGCGGGATTAATCATCCCGAGGGATGTCGAGGCGCGTGGCGAAGCGGGGAGTAACGAAACTGCCGGTGTGGCAGTCTGCAGGGCGAACGGGGAGTGGAAGAGAACGCAAACGGGCACACTAAGCACGGACAAAGAAGAAACGTGTCTAATTGAAATTTGTAATTGAAACATACCAAAAGCTACCTTTTTTATAGACGCGTTGGAATCGTTAAATTCCAATACATGAGTGGGGACTTTATTTAGGGTCGCATATAATCGAGAAATGATTGCCCGACATAACATTTTTTTTGAATCCATCAATGGGCCTGAATTGGGAATTTTATCAGAATTCGCCAACAGTGCCGATATTGGCAGATAGGAGGATTTTACAGAGACTAAAAATGCGGGGCTTCAGAGTACAGATGACTCAATACTTCTAACTCTAATTTTGTTTAAATTATGTAAATTTTTAATATTTATCCAAAAAGTGACCACAAGAGCAAATATAAAAATAGCCTACTAGAGAATTTAATGCTATTTCTCAGTTACACGTAATAATTATTCATTTTCACGCGGAATTAAACAGTTGGAAATGTTTTTACGTGTTCTCGAATATTGTTACAAAACCAACATCGGGAATTACTGGCGGACTGTCATCTCAGTTCTAAAACTGCTAATTTTGAGTCCTTATAAAATCCTCATACGTGCCAATAGGTGTACTGTCAGAAGACTTTAATGACCCTTCCAATTAAAGTTTGCCGGGGGATTATAATTTTATCCTGGGTGAACTATAATGATAGATAACCGCTTGAGTCTTTTCTTCACGCGTTTTGTACAAAATTTTATGTTACGGCGTGGCATAAAAAATAATAACGTAACGGTAAGCTACGTAGATAAGCAATGACTATGGTCAATACCTCTAACACAGTACAGAAATGTGAACTATCGCCATAAAATTACGAAAGAATGCAATTAAGAGAACTGGATTAATGGGAAACATAAGCGCGATGGCCCCAATGGCAATATGAAGTTGAAACTAGCCGCTGGGAACTAACCGCAACGCGAAGCCGTCAGTCAGCTAGGTCAATGAAATTTGGTACTCTTATAAGTACTTAGTATCGTGAATGCGTTAGGCATCAATTTGCGAGGGGACGAGATCATTAATTCGTTATTCGGCCCTGACGCCTCCGAGCAGCGGCTAGATCTGGCGACTAACGTCAGCTTCATAATGGCAATGACCGTCGCAGACCCACTCCAACAAAGAACCGTCTGACTGGGGTCAAGGGAAGTAACGTTACGGTTGGCAACTCCAGCATCGACCGAGCTCTGGTAAAAACGCACATGGTCCCTGGCAATGATACAAGAAACCAGCAACCGCGCGCAGCCCATAGTATATTCTTCGCTTTTTCAATTGCGTAACAAATTTAAGGTCATGGAAAGTAACAGCGCCAAACGACAACGATTGCGGTTTAAGCCGGAAGGCCACGGTCACTAACCACTAATCAACCACGGCCAAGCTCTCGCGTAATTTATTCGATCTGGGTGGGTACATGCATTTGGTTAAGGAGGTTCACCAGGTAGATCGAAATGGAGAGAACAGTCTGAAATTTTTATCACATACTCTCCGCTACTGTAGATATATTTAATCATATATCCCTTCGGATTTCGGGAAAATGTCCATGTTATTCGCAATCAGCGAAAAATTTCCGTTCGAAAACACTCTAACCACTTTGTAAAAGACGATTCACGATCCCATTTAGAAATAGTACGCTTTTTAGAATTCGGTCACAGGACTGTGGCGCAGCTTCATCGCGGAGCCAGCATCACACGTCTTGCACTGCCGCAGTATACGATCCCCTTACCGCGCACCGGCCTACCTAGTGAACCTCCTTAAGGTGAAATGTTACTTTCCTCCACCATCTCAAAATTTCGATTCGTATTTTCTCCGAGATTACTGAAATTTTTGCCAAAAGAAAAGCGTCATTCCCAGGAGTTTAACAAAACGGAAGGAACGACGCTTTCCTTTGTTCCAAAATCGCAGTGATGTATGAGAAATTACGGATTGAAAATATTCATTGTCTCTCTCGCACTCGTTACTATTCTATTTCACCTTAAGGTGGGACGCTAGACTCGGGGCGGTACGCGGTGAGCGCTATTAAACGGACAGAGGGCGCCACCGCAACCGAGCGAATAAACAATAAAATCGTAATTTCTATCTGTAACATTCGGTAAATTATCTTTTTTATGATCGCGTTGGAATCCTTGAATTCTAATACATAAGTAGCGATTTTATTCAGGGTCGCATCTAATCGAGAAATAGTTGAAATATCGTGACAAACAGTCGATTGACCGTTCGTTTCATAAGCTCCTGTGTAAATTATTCGATTTTTCAAACTAAATTTCTCCATCAAAGATTCGGTAAAGTACCCTCAGGGGGGTGCAATCATAAACTTGACCTCATAATTTTGCAAACAGATCAAGATTATGTGCGCATCTAATAGTAGGTGCAACGATACGCCCTCCTTAAGGCGAATCTAAACCACCACAACGTTCTCTATCACTCGTATGCGATTCCGATGGTGTTGTCTCTCTCGTCACGTGGTACAGTGAGAGAGTGAGCAGATAGGGATTGCGTGAGTACGAGAGAGAGCGGCAACATCTGTGTAAGAATGAGTGTTTAGCTTCCCCTTAAGGATGTATGGCGTTGGGGCGTGTGGCCCAGCGGGGAGTAACGGAACGGTCAGTGCGGCAGTATATAGGGTGAGTGGGGAGTGTAAGAGATCGTCAACGGCGGGCAGGAGACTAAGTACGCACAATTAATAAATTCGTTTCTAATTGAAATTTCTAATCGAAACGTCCGATGAACTACCTTTTTCATGGTCGCGTTGGAATCCTTGAATTCCAATACATGTATAGGGACTTTATTTAGGGTCGCATCTAATTGAGAAATGATTGACGTATCATGATAGATAATCGATTGAGTGTTTTTGTCCTATAAGCTTTTGTGCAAATTTTTCCGTTTTTGAAATCAAATTTCTTCATCAAAGGAACCATAAGGTACCTTTTGATTTGCCATGCCTACGCTATGTCAAATCTAACCACATCATTTATACTATATATCGATTTCGAAAGATTATCTAATAGTAGGCCTGACGTCCCTACATCCTTAAAGATGTTTGGGTCAATAGAATTTTCTGTTAGATTTTGACGAAACTGCGTTACTTTGTAGAAAAAAGTACCTTGCATTCTTTTCAATACTCAAAACCTCTGTCAACCGTCTAATTTTTAATAGCATGTGCTTACCTAGTTTTACATGGAACAAAACCGCTCCACGATAAATTTAATATACCTATTCTCTTCGCCAATTTCTGTTCAATCCAAATAAAAAGCTAACAGCAGAAAAAGGTTACTTTGACATATGATATCTAAATTTGAAAATGATTCACTGTGTAATTCTCGAGATTAATCGTACAAACGAAAGATTTCCGCAGTCTATTTCTTTCTATTCTGCAGTTGCTCGGTCAGAGCTACTCTCTCGCATACCGACTAATTCGGTCAACTCAGACCCTCACCGTTCTCCTCTCATGACTTTGGTACAAATATTCATTAATTCTCTCGATTCGCTCGCGTGGTTATTCAACGTGACAGGGCACTCGTTTCAGTTGGACATAGCCGGGCTTTGTGGCTGTACCGTGCTGGATGCTGAGGAAGAAAAAAAACGAGTTAAGTCAAGAAAAAGTGGGGAGTACCAGAGTACCATCAGCAGCAACACAAAAGATTGGGTACAGATGCGCCCCCATAAAGCTACTTCAGTGAATCACCGCTTCGACTCGTGCCCCGTTGAACAACGAAATGCGTTGTCGGATCCGACCGTGGCACCAGCTACTTTCCCTCTAAATTTTACGTTCCTCCTTCACTTCCTTCTCGATTCCTTTCCTGCATGATTCATGTGGAATCCGGATATTGAACTCGAGTCGAAAGTATGACGCGACCTCAAAGTACTCTATGAAAATATTTCCTTATAAAATAAATAAATCTTCTCTCTTCTCATCTCTTCTAATCTGTTAATCGTAACCAGAATAATAACTAAATCTCATGTAGTCCAGAAATAATCAAATAATTCTCCAATATTTTAATTCAAACTGAATCTTGTAGATGTACATCGTACATGAATTACATGAACAATGTAATTTATTAAACATTTTCATTTAATATTTCTATGTTCTTTCTGGTATATTTTTAATTGTCGGCGTTTCAACCTCGACCATTGTCGTTGCTTTACCTTTGATAAAAGGGAAATTGGATTTGATAGAGGTTTCCTCTGCGCTTCTAGTTCCAGTGTCAGCCAAATGCAGAATACAACACGGTGCAGGTATAGGTACAAAGGATGCGTTCACAGGGCAAGCACTTAGTGTGGAACATCGCTGAGAGCGTCCCTCTTGGCCAGTCGGCCTCGTACACAGAGCTCGCATACAAACGCACAAACGTTGTCTGACCAGGTGTGGTTCGTCGACCGCATCCAAAACTTGAACGACGGAATTCAACGTCAGAAGGGAACTCATCTGCTGTGCAGTACAGCATTTTCCCAGGAGAAATTAATGCTCCAGTGGCCTTAGAATTACGCCAGAGGCGCATGATGAAATTATGAATATCTCCAGAGTTCCAGGAATTGATCGAATAATATTGTAGGTTGATGAGATACCGAGAATATGCTTGCTGAAAGGCAAATTAATAAATTCTAAATTCTTAACTGCGCTGAGCAAAGTGTCAAGGCAGACCTCAAACAAGCGATCAACTCGGAACAGCATAGAACAGAAATGTACGGACAACGAGGTGTATTCACGATGTAGGATTGTGACGCGGTATAAACATTCCCGCAGTGTATGTCGCCACGCTTGATCCTTTCACCGAGCGGACAGGTGTAACGCATGCGAGAAAGTTAGTACAGCGAAAGAAGTGCAAACGTACAGGGAGCCTATTCTCGAAGTGGCGAGGTGGATTCGCATGCGAGCGTACCGCACACGAATACAAGCCACGGTCGCATGCGGATACACTTCGCCACTTCGAGAATAGGCTCCCTGTCCATTTGTTTTTCTCTCACTCTTTATTCCCATTGTATCGACGGTCCGGGTTAGCCACCCCCACCCCTTCAGGGGGGACTTTCCCCTGGCAGTCAGCGAAGGCGCACTCGGCGCTCGAATCAGGCTTAAAACTAGCGTATGTATATATATTTGTCATATGTATGTAGATACGCTTCTGGCCGCACGATAGTTTAGACGGAAAGAGAGTCTCACGCATATACTACAATGTTGGGCGGCACTAACACAGCGTTATTCCAGGCGGTTAGTGGTCGTGGCACTACCCAAGTCACACATATACGTTTTAGGACAATTCGTTGGCAACGCACTTTGTGTACAAAAATCATAAACTTGGGAAACCATACTTTAAGGTTGATAGAACATTCGTAGAGATATTCCCTTTTAGCAGGCATCATGAATAATTTCGACAAAAGCGGAAAGCGCATTCATTTTCAGACTAATGCGAGATCAAGATGCTTGTATATTAGACATTGACCTCTTACGACCACGGTAATGTGTTCAAGACGTCCAAAGCGCGCGGAAGTACAAGAAAATTGATCTAAATATATAAGTTCGTTGTGCGCATAATAAAGAAATGAAAAAAGTAAAGTAATTATAAATTGTATATTGATATCCAAATTTCCAATCGAGTCGGTCACACTAAATTAATTATTTCGAGTTGTGTACAAGAAGAGAAAAAAGGAAGCCGTTCGATCATTTGACATAATCCAAGAAAGAAAGCTGCATTGTTAAAATATTTTCAAAAGCGGGATAATTTTTACGCTTGTAAGATTTCAAATTATTCTGACGTCGATTTTGGTAGATATATACTCTCAAGTTATTATGTAAATTTATACTATAGAAAAACATTGTAACGATAAATGAAGCTGTATATTCAACGCTGTGTATCTCGTCTTAGTCACGGAATAAATGTATGTAATTTTTACTATTTATTTCACATTTAATATTATTAAAATGATTGGTATCCAAAAAATATTGAAATACTTTTTCTATGTCATTACAGACCTGTTGTAAACTGTGACATATTTTTACGAAAGATTATTTCGAATTTATTCCACCAGATAGAATTACTATTATTATTTTTACTAACCCCCCCATTATTTTGACCTTAATAAAATCAATGAACAGTATATATGGAACTGAAGGTGTACTGTGCATTAAAAAAAGTTTCATGAATATGCATGGGTAATGGATATTAAAGACTCGCTTGTGTGTTTAATACAGAGGTGCTACCGAGAAGATGAATAATACTTATTAAAAATGTAGTCTCTGATTATCTTTAACTACTCGTGTATATTTTATTTTGTATTACCTTGTCTCTCCCCTCGCCCAGTCGTCCTTCATGGTTGACGCGAGGGCCAAAATTTGGCATGATGTAAAACTGTCTCTATTTTGCAAGTTGTTTCACATAACTACCGTCTGTAACTTTTATTATCCGTTTGAAGCGTAAAGTTGCATGAACCGCGGAGAACAACACAATGAACCTGCTACCGAGGATGTCCCGTGGGATCTGGCTCAGTACCGGGAGAAGCAAGTCGTCGGCGATTGGCGAAGGGTCCTCCAATAGCAGTGGAAAGACGATTTCAGGCGTGGTGAAATTCCTCCCTCCCGCTCTCACGTTTCCCTAAAACACTATCTCTCTCACACTCAGACGATTTCTGGCGTGTTTCATCTCCTCATAATGTATAACAAGGGATGGAAAACCGAAAAATGGGAATCGGCGACACAAAGCGTGCTGTAAGCGGGCTATCGCACTGTAAAAAAAGTACGGTACAATCCCGCTATTCGCATACTATCCCTGTGGCCGAATATAGCTATTCGTATATTTCCTCTCGACGCGTTTCAGTCTCTGCCACGTATTCATACATCCCCTCGGCTGCTTTTCGAGCTTATATGGATAAGCGCATCGAACGTTTTGATTTCAAATTTTTATGCTTCGAATGACTGCGCATGCGTATTATGATACCGGGGAAGTTTGAAACGTTGTAACGATGAAACGACTTTCCAAGCTGTGGGCTCTAGGCTCTCGGAAAAACCATTGAACCGTGACATTGCAAAATGGTTATGGAAAATTCGATAAAATATAATTAAATAAATTTATAAGAAATATGCAGAACAAAAGCTCGTGCACTTTTTAAAGGCTCTAAAAAATTGGCACATCGGTTTTAAACTTCACCGGTATGCCTGCTTATGTCAGATAAAAGAGTTCATTATTTATTTTCTGGAATATTTTCGTCGTAGCAATGATCTTTAAAATTTGCATTAAGAAAACAACAAAAACGCAAACTCTCGTGAAAAAAACCTTGATATCCCTTTGCAATCCTCTACATCAGATGTAAGACATTTCTGGATCCTCCTATAGACGACTTTCATCTTCACTGAGTTAGATGTGGATGAAGATGAATGGCACATGATACTTAAGGGGAGGTCCAACCTGTTCACCTCGTCACGTAGTGAAGCAAAAGAGACGGCAAATAGGGATTGCGTGAGAGCGAGAGAGAGCGGCAACATCTGTGTAAGTATAGAGGTTGGACCTCCCCTTAAGGTAGCTTTGTGGCACACGTAGGGGGCGAGTGAAAGGTTATAGACGAGCGGTGTACGGCAACGCGGCACGCCTGTCTGTGAGTGAGATAGAAATATATTGATGTTGTCCGCCGCACCACTTTCGGTCAAATAATTAACGATATCTGTTCCAAAAACTCGTTGATTCTAAAATTTCTTTCTGTCTGCACCGATTATCTCCAGTATTCTTATGCTAAAATTATCGAGTTGAAGTATGAATAATAGGTTTCCATAAGACGATATGTCGATATTCCGAGTTTCAAAGTCAGAATTTTCGATGAAAAGGTCGTTGACGCATCTTTAAATTTTAGGCACTTGATCTACTATGTTAAAAGTAAAGGTCAAAGTACAAGGACTACCTTAATGAGAGCAGTCGTAACTGTATGGCCAAATGGAACCGCCAATAGCAATTCGTACAATCAGTTAGAAATCTTGCTATACGCTTGGCGGTGGGTATACCGTATATGTGTATTGTATCATTGTTGCCTATTAGAGCTATGAACTAAGAAAACAAAAATCACGTGGGTGTGGTTGTTATGTACAGAAAGTAATGATTTATTTAGTCAAACAATAAACGTGCGAATTAAATGGGGACACATCATTTTGCCGACAGATTATTCAGCAGAATCGTCGTTTTGCCGAAAAAATAAATTGCCCAACGCCATTCGGGAGAATCGTCCATTTTTCCGAATCGTGTAATTGCCGAAATTTAATAATGCCAAATTATTGAGTTCGACAATGCCGCATTGTAACATTTCGGCAATTTGACGATTTCACAAAATGACGATTCGGCCAAATGACGTTCGGCAAAATATTTTTTCGGCAATTAGGCGATTCTGCTGAATGATCTGTCGGCAAAATGATAAATCAATCATTTTTTCATATTAAATATTTCACTCGACGCGCCAAGTGGAGAAAGCGACGATATTGAATTCTAATCTCTCTACGTTTTCATATGATCCACGGTACGCTGATAGTGGGTGCTTCACCTTATCCGCTTTGCGCATGATCTGAATACAGGGTGTATTGCCGTATGCGTTCATTCTATCAATGTTGCCTGCCGGTCGGCTAAGGCCTGACCAATGTAACTAGCTCTTTGTATGTACACGTAATATACGGCACATGGAGCGTGCAAATAGCGAGTAGCTGAACTGTCTGATACCCTTGCCGCGGCAACGCTGGATAGCTAAAAGCGAAGTGAAACATCTCACAACGGGTAAGTGAGTACGAGAAGAACGTTTGAACAAATAAAGAGTTTGGCGGCTAAGTAGATAGTACGACTGTTTGCTACGTAGATGTTTCTGGAATGATCCTTGGTTTTTTTTTTACTAAATGTGACAACACTGGACGATTACCAGTGAACAGTGTTTGAATTGTGATAATATATGTTAATCCGAAACATGGAAAAAATGATTTTATATACGGGGAATTCTGCGTGAAATCGAGCGGTCCTGACCCTCAATCCCTTTGATTCATTTGCTGATTTTTTCTATAATTGAGCCAAGTGAGTGGAGTACACTGATTTTTTTTTAGATTTTTAACGTCAACCCTGTCTGA
>JABMBT010002270.1:0-10216 GCA_018906895.1 Odontocolon sp. PSUC_FEM 10030002
CTTCATCCGGACGAAAGAATAATAAAATAAAATACAGAAAACTATAATGGGCAGAACGTCGTCGTAGATCCCAGGCAAAGCTATCGATCCTCTTACCGTGTTGTGCAATCCGCCGATTGGCTGTAAATCTTGGACACTCCAGTCGTTAGAGTTGCACACTTAATACCCCTTTTTTTTCTATCCTCTTGTATCTCATACTCTGGCGAGCCATTTTTATCGCGGTCGCTCGCGTCCACGTGAATTACTGATGACGCGTCGAGCAGTTATAGTGATTAATATAACAGAAAATGGATACTAAACATTAACTATCTGGTAAGATAATAAAAAAAAAATGTTAAGTGAATATAGTTGAATTTATGCAACAGATGTGTGAGTGATTAAAAATCGTTTTAGTTGACTAGTTCACTCGAGATGTTAATCTCTTATCGTGATGTCAATTGATGTGAAATTGTAGTCGCGCCCAATATGCGGGTTAGTGCGCCATTAATTTTAGGGTGAATGTGTTCGTTGTTGGTAGAACGTGAAAGGTGTATTTATATCTCGAACGTTATGGTATCGATTAAATAATCGAGACATAAGGCGCGTAAGGCGATTTAGAATCGGATTAATTACGTCATGGGTTATACCCGTCATGATGCAGGTGACATAAAGGATATGGTGTCATAATAATAGACGCAGGAGGAAATAAAAATTGTTCTATACAATACGAGGTAGTCCGGAAACGTCGGCCCATTGAATTTTCAACCCCCGCGAAAGCAAGGCCTCGAGGAAGTATTTATTAGATTGGAATCTAAACGCCCTACAGAAAGCCTGAAAGCGTATTTCCTTTCGCCATAGGTGGTGTTTTGGTGGATTCGAGAATGTGAGGAAAAGAGACGGAGTTGAGAAAAGCTTGGACGGGAACAGCGCTTCCCCCTCGATAATTTTCTCTCACACACTAGCTATAGATATAGTATGTACACAGAAGGTTGTTGGAGGGTTCTGAAGAAATTAGTGGGTGCAACTTTATTAGCTGGTGTCACGAAACCTTTCAACCCTGCAGCTCTGGAGTTCATCCTTTATTAGCTGGATTATTCACTATTAGCTTAACCTTTCAAATCTGAATTTATAATATACTTTCTCTATGTGCAAATTCGGGATACATCAAATAGTTATAGAATTATCGAATTGTTTTATTCCAGACCAGGTGACGCTTATGATCGAAGAGTCTATCTGTAGGACAAATGAATGGATAGCGTTATTCTGACGTTATTGAATCGGAGTAGCGTAAACACCCTCTAGAATGAATCATCCCCTCGTCCTAATATCATAAACCGTCATTTCCCATCATTAAAGTTCGAGATTCGATGGTCCTCCTGTAACACGTCAAGTCGACCGGAAACTCGCTATAACACACGTGGGTTATACAACAACTGTACTTGACTAGTAGTAAAAGTTGCTATAGCGATATTTTTGAAAAGGTGCGTTCAAATATCTGATGTCGCCCCAGCTACTACTTCCTTTCCCTCGCGCTCTTCGTTCTGCTCAATTTCACCGATTTTCACGCATTTGCTTTGTATCGGTTTATCGTTCTCGAGGCGCACGGCTTACCGAGACGTCATTAGTGTTAGTGTCAAACATCGTCCATTGTTCGGATATTTATGACGTTTACCTGCAAGGGCTTGGGCAATACCCTTGCGTTGTGTCTGGATCCGGTGGTTGTAGTTTCATAAGGGTGTCGTGAAGGACAGGCTCAATGTTTGAGAGAAGGGTGTCGCAACCGTGAAACGACTATGCTATCGCATTCAGTCAAACCCGCGTGTGCTCATCTACAGTTATTATTTATCGTTTCGCATTATTTACCAAAATCTTAAACTCGACGTAAAACATCTATCTAGTTTGAACCTCATACTCGTTGACAAACAGGAGTTTAACACTTTCTATAAAAATAGACACAGCGACAAAAAATATTTCTGTCACCAAGAAAAAAAAACCCTTTTGATCAAATCGAAAGTCTTTCATCGAAATATGAGTTCTGTTTCTATCTGAGACTGATGTCAAATTGAAAAACTTAAAAGAATCGCAGGTTGTTGATGCACTGATGTAGTTAACGAATTCCCGTGAGAAATATTGAACAAAAATGCGTTGATAGACCAAAAGTCAAAGGGTTCGATTAATCAAGTACGTAGGCAGACGCTGGTAAGCACACTAGCAATCTGGAGAGTATGTACTTGACGTATGTCGCTCACAAACGACCAGGTGGCGCATATTCACTCTTTGGGCACACCAGATATCATCGATACTTCAAAAAACCCGATAAAGTACACTCCGCTTCTACATGGGTTTATGTAACTAAACGTTGGAATACTTCAGATATAATACCCGTGGCGTGTGAACCTTCTCATCGTCAATGCTTCGGTGTAGAAGCGTTCAGCGGAACACCGTAAAGACATTCTCCAACGGTAACTGTTTGTACAAGCGCCCCCGGTATTTTTATCCGAATCGGAAGACCCCGCTGACTCACGAAGACCAGAAAGGGACGAGAAAAAAGACAGAAAAAAAAGATGAGCGAGTCTTTACCCTTTTTCCCTACCATCACCTTTTTCCCTTTCCATGTTCTTCATCTGTTGTTGATGTCATCCTTTTCCACCGTTCCAGTACGCACACTTGCGCACACTTATGCTATGCACCACTTGCCGCGTGGCCTCACCCGCACATAGTTTATCTATATCTCGACAGCGTGCATCGACTGTGACACGTGATGATCCCACCCGACGCCCGAGAGTCTCGAGTAAAAGAATCACACACAAACGCAACGCAGCCGAAGCGTTTAAACTCATATATGAACTTTGTGTACTTAGCGGTAAGCGAACGGTATACTATATGTCGAGGTATTTGAATTCAGACCGGAGCAGAGATTACGTTTTAGTGTACTCAAAGAGAGTCTATAGTTAGTTAGGGATACCATTCTTCACGGCTTCTTGCTCGATTCGGTTCTTTCTCACTCTGTTCGTCTTCTGCTTTGACGATCATCCAGTAAAAGTGTGTCTCCGAACTAACAATTAGATATTAATTCTATTCAGGGTATTAGCTCCGGTTCACCCGCCGTAACCTCACAAAGCTCAGCATAAAGTGTGCTCCGCCTCCAAAAGGCTTTGTCCTCTTCCTTCTTGATGTCATGAGAAACTCAAATTATAAACGAATTTATTCCTCACTCGAGACTACTTAGGGTAATATACTGCTTACAAGTTTTATCCATTCCCTATTTCCCTTTCTTCCCTTCCTTCGTATTGAACAAAAGGTGAAGAATGCAAAAATGGTACCGATGTCTGGAAAGACTCAACACTTTGTCAGAACAATAACAAAGTAGGATAGAAGATGAGTCGCCGAGGGAGTTCACTGCATTGGCCTTTTTTCCAGACATTTTCATTCGGTCGGCCCTCATCGGGAATCTAATGAGGTCGAACGAGTCGCGAGGGGATGCTAAGGCAATTTTTTATTTTTTTTTCTCTGGAAATCCGGAGAGCCGCAGGTCATGAAGTCCTATGGGACTTGGACTCTACATCGTTTCAATGGCATAGAGACTACTAACCATCCTTCTCTTCGTCCTCATCCTCTTCGCAGTGCTCTACCGCGTTATATACCCACCGAATGAAAGGGATATGAGTGAATCTATATGCTTTATGGTTTTATAATGCGAAAGGTTGACCAAGGGTCCGCAAGCTCGGAGAGCCATGACTGCTACCACTACTATGACATAGTACTATTACACGGGTAGACACGGGCGCCTCGTCCCTACCGTGTACACCATTGCAACACATGGCTTCCAGGGTTATTTTCAACCCCCGTTCATCAAAATGGGGTGACCACGCTGCAGCCCAATGTCCACCACGAACTGGGTAATGAGCCGTCACGTAGTCCGACAGTGGGGACTTCCAATAAAATCTATATCAAGATTTAGGGGTCCGAACTCTTCATTCGTACCATCCCTACATACTTTTTTTTGTTCTTTTTTTCTGTCGTTTTTTTTACGCTACCAGCCCACTGCTATACATCATTTTCTTTTTTTAGGGCAGACAGGAAGGGAAATGGAGATCGAGAGAGTAATCGTTACGAGTGGATGTCACCACTCGGTGCAGCTGACCAGATAATGCGAATGCTGGTGATGATGTTTTTCGCTGCTGGCGATGTCGTCGAGACAGCAAGGCAGATAAATGAATTATGATAATATCGCTTGATCGCTATATACAGAATTCCATCATATATCTATAGCAGTTTTCTCAGGCTGGTTTCGTTATATGTTTGAAGGTTCATCGGGGGAAGGTGCGGACGATAGAGACGTTTGAGTGTTGATTAGGTAGAGCCCAGCCAGGCTCTCAGATTGATTGGATCTCTCGTGTAAACGCGCCAAGGGTCAGAAAATCCATTGCGTTGTTAATATCAACGCGATATCTACCTTCCTAACTTAAGATTATCTGATAGCCCGTGATATTTCCTGGATATTTGTGCTGGACTATTGGAATATTCGGAAGTGGTAAGAGAGTGTTTATAGAGATACTCCTTATGTGTCAAGGTCCTTAAGGTCCTTAAGGTCCTTAAGGTCATAACCGGAACCTTGATGAAAGGAAAGGATAAGATTTATATGAAATGGAGACACTAACTTTGATTTCATAGTCATTTTTTTCCGGGGCAAAGTAACGAGTAAATGGGAGCTTTTCCCTTTTCACCAATATGTCAACTGCAGCAGCAGTAGTGCGATGTTTAGGAAGAGAGGAAGCACATTCATCTCAAGGAACAGGGTGCGCAGTGCAACGTGGGAGATGCTCTATTTTCGTGTGCTCGTTCAACGTTTTTCACGTTGCAATGGGTGCTTCGTTATATTTAGCCACGCCAAGCCATCGTCAGCACACACCACCTTAGCCAAACCAACTACCTACTACTGGATCTGTACCACTATGTGACGGATGCCATCTCTGCCACTCGCGCTTCTCAACTCTTTATCATGCCTGTAGGTGACCCTTAACCGCTACTATTTTGAGTCGCGTGGGAAAGCCCTCCATCAGGTGCCTCCTTGCGATTATAAATACTATCCAACGACTATGAACAGCATCCGTGTTCTGCTACATCTCTGATTTGGAGAACACCAATCTTCCATGAACCCAATGGAAAATGTAATTTAAAAAAAACAACACCCATAACGTCGTTTAATAATTCGTTGAGAAACTCAGGAAGAAAGTTTACGTGTAACGAAATTGTGAACTCATTAAAAAAGAACGAACTATAAAAACTTGGAATAAGTGGAGTTGGTCGAAATTTAGTCGTTTCAACAGGTGCTACTGCTGCTCCACTTGTGAAAGTATGCAGGTATGCGCATAAAATGTATACGAGGGAATTTCTGGTACAGAAACCAACCCCTTTACCATGTTACAGCGTGCAGTGCCATACCAAACCACTTCACTTGTCGCTTTGCAGCACAAAGCATCACCCGTATGTTTTTTTACCTTCCGAGTGTACACGTTTCTCATCTCGAAAGGAAAGTGTGCGATGTTCGAGCACCTCAGTTTCTTTCACCCTTTTTCTCGCCGCCGTACCTTCGTCGCCACAGGTCACCCTTTCGATCTCCCGTAGAGTTATTTTCTTTTAGAAATCACTAAGTGTTCTGCTGCGGTTAATTCACTATTGGTCAAACTCACCATGCAGGTCATTAGAGTCACTTGAACGACTTCACTTGGTACAACAACTATATCCTGGCACACAGAAGATCTTATTTCATTAACCCTTTTACATAACCGAATAGACGAGTGTTATTCGAAAGTTCTTTTGGTAGCCAATTTTCTGTGGCCAAAACATGGCGGTCATTACGAATAATTGATTCATAACAATCATAATTGTTGGAATAACGACTTTTGAATGTTGCAAAAAATTAAAAATACTTCTGATTGAACAACAACTAAAACGCAACTTTTGGGATAATTGAGAAAAAGGCAAGATTTCTCGAAAAAGAGGTTCACGGTTAAAAGTATAATGAGACCAAAAATAGAAAGAGGGCAAGATAAAGCGAAAGTAAGCGGGGTTGGGGTCAATTTCGTTTCATCGTTGCGGAGGCACAGTGCCTATTGCGCATCAGCTTGAGAATCAAGGCCTATTCTCTCGGATACTCGAGAAGATTAGACTGTCACAAGCTTTTCCACGTTTCGAAATAAGCCAGCAACAGCAGCAGCAAGTTGAAACGAAGGAGGAGGAGGAGTACGGGGTATGAGTAGGTAGAGGCGTGCACGAAAAAACGACGAAGGGCAGAAGAGCCAGAGGGGGCATCGAGTGACCGTATCCACTCGAAACAAAAATAATTCTGTCCCTGCAGGACCGAGGAGGCTGCGCGGTAGCGAGTTCTTGGTTGCGGCCCGGCGGGTTAAGCCCCTCGACAATGGGGAAGATATTTTCTCTAATGAACCAAGACGAGTGGTCCTCTCCAGTGCCAATTACACTTCAACCCACGTTCTTCTTCGTATCCACCTCAATCCTCTACTCTGCGTCGACCACTTGACTTCTGTCATTTCAAAGCCTGAAACGCAACGTCGCGCAGAGGGAATTGGAGTGGCCCCGGGCGAGGTCTTCTTTCCGCGCGTCTTCTTATCTACTGCGATTGATCAAGAGCCTCGACATCATCCTTTTTCACTATACTCTTTCTTTCACTTGACTTGTTCTCATCTCGAATTCTGGGGCACCTTTACCCTCTGGCTATAGCTCTGATTTTCTAAAATAAAAAAATATACTACCGCATGACAGAAGAGTATTCCAAACAAAATATCTATTAACAAAATCCAACCGATTAAAGACGTGGTCAATCAATCAATGATAAATTTTGTGAAGCAATGCAGATCCGATCCTAAATCGTAAACCGAATATCAACATGTCAACTACCTGCACGTCGGTGCAATCCTCGTTGCACTTAAACCTAGTTGCTGGCAGTAAGCTGGTTGGATAACGGCTCAAGCTGCACAGCAGCAATCCTAGTCCTACGTCCTAGTCATATGCCCTGTAACATTTTCGTACGGTGTGAGGTTGCGGTTGCAGCATTGCTGACCAGCTCATACTAGGTACATCGTATAACAGTTACGTAGCGCAGAGTAGCGGCTTCGGTTCGTCTTAATTTAGCATAGATTACGCAGATCACAATAAACCAAGTTGATAGGGTCACTCCGAGCAGTAAGCCTTGATTAACGGATTTAATTATAGGATTGTGTGAACGAGGGTATGCGTGCTACGTATGCGTGTGGGTGCTGGTAGGAAAGGGTGAGTGAGGTGGGCTAGAATTGCATGCACTGTCGAGGTCATTACGAGTAGGAAGGGCCAGGGCACATCCTCGGTAACCCGTATATTGTATGTGAGCGCTAAATATACATCTATACACGCATACCTATAATACAGACGAGTGAGATAGAGTAGATCTCCATGCGTACAGGCTTGAGTACATGGCAACAACCGCCTGGATTCTCGTGGATGCAAACAGACTCCGGTATTAGTCTACAGCTGCGAGTTTCCGCGCTTGTGTGCGTGAATATGAATGCTGTGAAACGGAATCCTGACGAAGCACCGACGTAGTATTATAACCCATTGCTGACCATGATCGTATCAGACGTAGTACATAGCTGGTGACTGCGTTGTAACCATAGATCCTCTCCTCAGGGAATAAGACTTTAAACTCTCAGTTCCCAGAGAATTTAAACTCTGCTGGTAGCTGATGGTCGCCCTTCGTTCTCTGACCAGTTCAAGTTTATTAGCAAGTATATACTATGGATAGAGTGTACCTAACTCGATGTATATAATGCGAATCCGGGATCCATTAAACGCGATAGATAATTGAGTTCGTAATTAAAAGGTACAATCGCGGGAGGACTGGAACTGGAAAAGCAAGAGCTGATAGAATACGATGGAAAGACGAGAATTCAGGGATGACAGGGATGAGGAGGGAAGGAGAGGGGCTGAAGGCTTTCACGCTGAGCCAAGTGACAAAAGTAATCGATCAAAGAGGAGACACCCGCTTATCCAAACGCAGTCACGGTCCTGCGAGCGCGATACGTCCAGAACCATTAAGGGCCTCGGGGCCCGGAGCTAACGTACGATCATTTGTTACAATCGCGAAACCGCTGGTGTACAGACGAGCTCACGGGTTCGTCGCTTAATGCTCAGCGTTTCACGGTTCCCGCGAATATATCCCGCGAGGAATGTAAGCGTATTAACGTTTGTATTTTTTTTCCTCCTCAGTATGAGGGGTTCCGCCTCTGATAGCAGACGTGCTTATAGATTTGTCATATGGGCCGATGGATTCTTCGACTCCGATGAATCTGAGAATAGATGTGTTTAGTAAGGGCTTACCAGCCTGTAGCGAAGCGATTCGATTTGTACTATTGGAATTAACAGGAAATACTCGTAATAACGTAATCACGTAATAGCTTTGGACAGATGATGATGAGAATGAGAAAATATCATTAATCACTCAAAAACAGCGGTGTTATAGTTGTATCGGAAAAATCTTTATTACTTTTGTATATACGATTGCATAAATCAATCATTAAAATTAAAATCTTGAGTAATAACATTTTCTGTATGACATCAAGTAATGAACTCACATCAATTTTTTGGTAGCCTTTTTTTTTGCGTATGTTTGATCAACGTTTTGTCAAGTGTTAGTACCTCGGAGACAGAATAGATTTCATGCGAATTTTGAATTATTGCTATTGCGTGCTGTAGTAACTATGAATAATATGAATAATACTCAGAGAAGCGTGACTTTCAGTATACTGAGAAGTTTCGGTAGGTCGTCGGGCAGCTATTCGAGAGTACTTCCTATGGTCTTACGGACGAATTCTGAGGACCTAAAGCAGAGCAGAAGAGGGACACGCTTGAGGTATTCTCCCTCGAATTTCACTCGGTCTTGCCCGAAGCTTCGAAATCACCCCAGAGATACTCAGCGAGTTTCGCGAAATCACGCCGGTAAATCTAACGTTATGCAAATGTCGCGGTCACTATCCAGTCCAGTTTTGCATATGAATGCCCACCGTTACTTGACTCGTGCGTACTCCGGGGGCTCTACTACAGACTATAGTATACTATACGACTTTAAGATGATGCTAATCGGAGCTCACTCTCTCGCTCCATGTTCGTCTCTATCTTATCCTGGTGGAGAAAAGCCGAAACCGCGGACCTCATGGTTCGTTTGGTTTAGTGCTCAGGGTTCCTGCTGTCCATATAGTCGTTGGAATTCGCCTTATAGGCTTCCTTAGAGTTAAACGAAGGAGAACGCAACATCGATTCGCCCCTAGCCAACCCGCTGAGGGTAGTTTCCCTGAATCCGTTGAAACAATTTTCTGTATCACTCTTGAAAACAATGATATGGAAACAAGATTTCATCAAGTTCAAAATTCAATCACATTATCTTTCATTTTTTTTCATCCAGTTTTGCGCCCTTTCCATTCAGCTTATTGCTGATATTCCCGGTGTGTTGTATCATTGGGGTTGAAAAATTGCTGCAATAAATTTGCGAAAATACGACTGTTGCACTGTTTTGGAGGGTCGCGATTTTCTAATACTCGATCTAATGACAGCACGTGGTTTCGATGACTGGCATGTAGCGAATAATCCTGTTCAGGGTTGCACCTACTACCCTCTCAATACTGTAGGTGTAGTGTTGGTGGGGACGACAATGCTGTCGAAATAGAAGCTGTGAAAATACTGTCCCAGATGGGTTCGGTTTGATTCGTAAATTAAATACAGCCATCGCGACAATTCCAACTCGTATATACCTACATTGTATATCTATCCATGGTAGTGTGGCAACGGTATTACCAGCAGCAACAGAAGAGCGACGGAGGGGTGCGCACCCTCTGATTAAAAATTCTCGCGTGGTTAAGCCTCCGATAATGATCTTCCCTAACCCCTTTGCCCGGCTGCTCTCTACGCCCGGATACTGAGGCTTTATACTGTACTGTCCTCAGTTATACCGTACACAGTATAGGTTTAAAAGCGATTGTACGTACTCGGTGAGCGTGTCGGACGACGAGACTCCAACTAAAAGAGGAAATGGCTCGAGGTCATCGGGCGCGCAAGAGTTAACGATCGTCCGGTTATCAGCATCGTCCATTTTCTTCTTTTTCGTATTGTTTTTTTTTTATTGATTCACCATTTAATTTCCAGGAATTCAAGTTCAGAGAATTGCACAATAGTCGCCTAAATCGAA